>OY292515.1:16936462-17245016 GCA_958496365.1 Subacronicta megacephala
TTATGGGCTGAACACTGTAAACTCCGGAGAAAAAAGATATCACCCCAGACATCATAGGAATTAAACCACTTCGGTGTAAGCCGCGCAAGTTGCTAATGCGCTGGAACCTTTTTTAATACACACATGACGTCATCGCCGAGTAGTGGTTGGCCAGCATTGCTAACTGTAGAGAATTTATTGGTATAATGTCAGAAGATTACGTCCCGAAAATGACGACCGGGCGCATTAGCAATGTGCAGGGCTTCTTAAATCGTTACATGTCGATATTTGCTCGTTGCTTGCGTACGTCCTACTATCGGTATCATCAGATAATACGACTTTGTGCGCGTGTACATACATACATACATACCATCACGCCTGTATTCCCCGAAGGATTAGGCAGAGGTGTACAAATAGACACCCACATTTCGCCAGTATGTTTAGATCCCGTGTAATATCGGGCGAGCCTATTGCCATTAACCGTGCAAAAATCCAGACTCTGAGCTTTCTGAGACCCTGGCTGAGAATTTCATAGAAAAACCCAATAACACTGCTCGTCCTGGGGTTCGAACCCAAGACCTCTACCGTAGCAGTCTCGCTTAGGACCACTAGACGAATGAGGCAGTCAGTTGTGCGCGTATTGTAACTGTAGGTTATAAGCAATAAGCTTACGGACATAAGAACTCTATTGGCTATGCCAGGGCCGTACAAAAGTGCCCAACATTCTTTGTCTGATAAAAAACAATTATTTCGACGAATTTTTTTTTTAAATAAATTAAAATAAAAACAGATAACTAACCTAACCGATATCTGTATTTAGAATCTTGCTGCTCAATCATTAATTTTGTCCTTCAATCAGTATTTTTGATGTTTGGTTTATTATATCGATTAACTCTAACACAACTGAAGCGATTAAAAAAATGATAGCCGAGATAATAATTATGTGAGAGAAGCCGAGCGCAACTCTCTAATAAATAATTTAATGTCATTATTGTCGCAAAAATAATGGTCAGTAGATAAATAAAAAAAATTATTAAATACTAGCGGGCCGTCCCGGATTCGCACGGGTGGACATTTTTTTTCTTGTACCTAATTAAAATAGCCTATATTATTCAGTGACAATGTAGCATTCAAATGGTGAAAGAATTTTAAAAATCGGTCCAGTACTTTTTGAGCCAATTCATTACCAACATACTTACATACAAATCTTTCCTCTTTATAATATTAGCATAGACAGCAACAAAATGCTAAAAAATAACTAATAATAAAAAATAATTAATACTAGCAAAGTTAAGTAAGAAGTAGCGAACATATACAATGACTGAAATAAGAAAATTTTACAATGACAGTTGCAATATTAATTTTTAAAAAACTTATTACTAACAAATGAACAATATCAAATAATCATAAAACGAAAAAGAAAAAACAAATACAAAACTTAAAAAAAGAGTATCTAATGTATTGCCTCCAGAGAGATTTGAACTCTCGACCCCTGTTTTACAAGACCAGTGCTCTAACCCCTGAGCTATGGAGGCGTATGCGAGATTACCAATATTTAGCACCTAATGTTGACAGACGATAATTGTTCTTATTGTCGTTTTACATTTAATTTATTCTGTTGGTGGCTTTTCAAATACATAGGTAATCTTGTTCATAATATCCACTCAAAATTATCTCAACAATAAAATAACTGTTAATTCCACCTACATACATTGTGCCCTAGGCGGTTAATAATTAGCAGCATTTTCTACCAAAATTACTATGTTATTATAAGTAGGTATATTGGGGTTGGGACCATTTATCTTGTGCAATGATAATGAACAGTATCGCCAGCAACATTCGCTGGCTTTTATCTGCCGTATTATTATTGATCTGAATCATTGTTATCTTCACATCATAGTTACTGATATTTCTCACATTGTTGGAACGAAATTGTAAACAGAACTAAAATATTGTAAACATGTATTATTTAAAATAGTATCTATGGATTTTCCTCCTCGCTAGTCTGCCATTTCAAAAGTAGGTACTTTTGTGAAAAAACATTGAAATAAAACATTTGACTTTGAACAACGCCAAACTGACGAAAAAGTTCCTGAAAAAGTAGGTTATGTAACTATAGATGTCGTAAAAGGCTTTTACGAAAAAAAAAGAAAAGCTATAAAGTCAATCTAGCCCACAAATAGTTGTTTTGTAAGTTCCTGTAATTTGTTTAAGTAGTTATATTATACTTATATGGTTACAAGACTAAATTTAAAAAAGGACACGTAGTTCACTGCCTCCAGAGAGATTTGAACTCTCGACCCCTGGTTTACAAGACCAGTGCTCTAACCCCTGAGCTATGGAGGCGGGTGCGAGGTAGCTTGTATTTATATAGCACTACATTTGCGCGGCAAATTCTGTCCTCGATCTCTGTAGATATCGGCAAAGCAGTCCAGCATTTTCGAGGTTAGGTTTAGATAAAGTAGTAGGAGTGGAGGTACTAAAATATAGTAAGCACAATTATGATATGTAAATAAGAGCAGAGGAGGACTTAGCCCAGCAGTGGGACGTTTGAAGTAATAAACAACGACAGGCTAAACTGTGAAGAGTGTGACGAGAGTATGCCATATCTCCCAAATGGCATTTTCTCTACTGGTAATTACACTTAACCTCATTCAAAACCTCTTTAGAGACTTCAATACCTTCAAAGTCAACATTATTAATTAATGATACACTGGGTTACTTTAAACAGTTTAAATTTTAGAGTAACACAGTGGCATGTTTGCACTTTTGGCCGCTCTAGACCCCAGGCCGTGTGCCGCCCCTTTCTCAGTACCCATCATATCGATACCTCTGGGCTCAAAGGTCGTAAAGGACAAAATGCGACTTTTCAGGAGAAGCAAAAAACGAAAAAAATAAAATTATTTTTACTATAACTTTTTTGTTTCTTGAGCTATTTAAATGAAACCTAGGAAAAAAGTGTTTATAATTTCTAGTATTATCTAGTGCAGTGTTAAAAAATTGCCATAGTGCTGTATTTACCGAGATAGATTTCCTTTACGACCATAAATTAAAAAATTAAAGTCCTTTACACCCTTCATATTTTCACCCTATTATTAACCTAAGGGTGTAAATCCACTTTACTGCACAAAGATAAATAAAATAAGGAAATAATCGACAAGTGTAATATTTTTTAGGTTCTTAAGGATAACTCGCTAAGGTATTCTGAAAGGATAAATTCTTCTCACCCGCTATGAAGAAGGATAAATTAATAATTAAATGGATTATATGATTTTGGATGTATTTATGTGTATACTATTCCTAATACTCCTTAGTGCTTTTGATTTAAATTACTTTTTATTTTGACACATGTCTGATTTTACTCAAGAAACGTTGCTTGATAAACATATAAAATGCTTTCTATGGCACACAAAAGTGGACTTGAGAGGCACACCATAGAACCCTTCTTAGAGGCAGCAATTGAGTGTGTGTGTCACTCAATGCTGGTAGGGGAATTCTGTCAGATTCTGTTGTACCTAGAGGAACCGAGTAGGTACCCGAGTTCATCGTAATGATTACCTTTAAAAAGATACGAGAGAGATGCGTCGTCGAAACGTGCAATACTGACTCCGAAAAACAACAGTTCAGCATTAATTACATACTTCTTAAACCGTTGGAGGGCTCAGAAATTGGATTCAGTGTTCATTCAGCGGTCGACGCAGTTTTCTATCCTATAGAGTTCCTTAACAGTGTTAAACCTCCTTGGGACACTTGTAATTCTGCTGCGTCTCCTTAAATATTTAAGCTCTGTAACGGAACTAGACTGAGAGTATGAACATTGCACAAAAATATTAAAAAGGTCACTGTGATTTCTGGATGTGCTCGGGGATATTCAGTTTTCATTTCTCGAATACCTACCTTTAATACCCTCCAACTATGTTTTTAAGAACGATTACGTTTCTCACATAAGATCTGCTTTGATTGCAAAGCAGACCCTTAATGACTCACCATGAAATTTATTTATAGGCATTGGCCTATAAATAAATTTCAGGGTGAGTCATTAAGGGTGGCAGGCATAGATTTAAGGGAAGATTGCTTCTCACACGAGAAATTCTACCTTGCCTGTTACTGAATCAGTATTAATAGCAGTCTGGTCATTTTGATACCAGACAGAAAAACCATCAATGTGGTACCTATACAAAGAAGTGCAATTTTTATTCTTGAGAGCAAAGTGGTCTTCCACTATTTGTACCTCCTCATGAAAATCGACCCTACGAGGCCTCCAGAGTGATAGACCATCGAAATAGCTAAAAGGACATGAATTAATTAATAAGAAATTTACATGTTATTTTTATATTTCAATAAAATAATATAGTGGAGCAAAATTATTTGGTCTCAATTTTAGATAATTTGTAATATCCCGCCAGAAATAGAAAAAATAAACAGTCAAAATCGTGTTGTCCCCGCGAGCGAAGCTGCGGGCGGAAAGCTAGTTATACAAATAAAACGTACATTTGTGCAATCAAATTGAGATCGTTTATTTGTACTTAGGTACTTAATCGAACACAAAGCTCTGAATCTTGTAATAGATCTTGTACTAAATCCTGTAGATAAAATGTACAAGACTCGCTGGTCGTACAAATTAATTTTATGTGTAGATAGCGGCCGGGGACTGGAACTTATGCTAGTAATCCGGCCGCTTAGTCTTTTTAAGGGCCGGCTTACTAGGCTATAGTCCAGTAGTCCGGCCACCGTATTCTCATACAAAATATTTTACCTATAATATTTATACAGCTTATTTTTGCGGCCGGAGACTACACCGGACCGGACACAAGATTATCTAGAAACTAAGAGAGATATTACTAATAACATTTTACTTAACAACATACTGGTATTCAAGATAATTTGACAAATCGTAATCGCTTTCAAAGCTGGTGTCCGGCTGAGTAGGCCGGACACTAGAAGTAGCCTTTTTCTATGCCAGTCCAGCGGCCCCGGTTTTATTTTAAATATATATTTAAATAAGATTTAAAAACCGCCCAAAATAACTCACATCGAAATCGAATAAATAAACGTATATTTGTGTCATACAGTGTAAACATATTAATAATAAGTGATTAAAAGAACATTAACTCACCACCTGAAAACACCTCTCCGCTATTTCTAATTTATGAAAAATTAAGATGCAGCGATATCAGCTGCTTTAAGTCAGCGGACTTAAAGCAGCACATATCGCTGCATCTAGGTTTTAGGTAATTAAAAATAGTTTTTAAAATTACGGGTTTTCGGGTATAAATTATACGAATTTTTTTAATACAATATCGCGTGGACGGTCATGGCGCGGGCCATGTTACCCTAGCTAAACTTGAACATCTTGTAATTTGAAATAAAACTACTTTTTACGGATTTTATCGCGTTATATTGATTATTTTAAATTCCCGACGTTTCGGATCCTTTACAGCATCCATGGTCACGGGTGGACTGAGGTGTTGGTCGTCCTAATGTCAAAATTATCAACAGCTACCCTACATTAATCAATATAACGCGATAAAATCCGTAAAAAGTAGTTTGATTTCAATGTCTAATATTCGCGTAAGTGTTAGAAAGCAGTATCTTGTAATTTCACAAAATTGTGAGTTAATAATATATAATAATATTGTGGGTTAATAGTTTTGTGTAAATGATTTAATTTTTATTAAGTGAGTTAGTAAGTTTAGATTAAATTCGTTGATTTTTGAATATTCTAGGATTTATGGGACAATTCCCGACTTACGTTTATATACGCTTTTAGTGAAAGCAAATAATTAAAATGAAACTAGGTTGTAAAGGACACTTATTTTTTTATTTTAAATTGTAAGGGTGTACAGGACAATTTGCAAAGACGATGTCCTTTACATCCAAATTTTTGAGGTGAATTATATTAACCACTTAAGGTGGTATAAGACAATTGATATTTTTTATGTATTTTACACCCAAAAGTTGTTTTATACTTTGCTATACTACCAAAATGAGTTCACTCTGGTAACGAAGTGTTATTTACATCCATATTTTCACGGTAAACTATGTTTAACGTCTCAAATTATGTGGGTCGTAAAGGCATTTTTTTTGCGAATTTCCTAAAACGGAATATACAGATCGATAGAGAATTAAAAACTGAGTAAAACAGTATCAAAAAGTCATTTTCGCCCAAATGTCCTTTACGACCTTTGAGCCCAGAGGTATCGATATAGACTAGGTACATAATGATATTAGAAATCTGAAATTCAATTAACTATATATTATATAGTATATATAATTTAATTAACTATATATTATATTATATATAATAGCTACTTATTTGTAATACTTGTATTCCGAGGTTTAAGATCCTGCCTGAGATCGAATTTTTCTTTCGCTAGAAATTTTCATTCATTAGGAAATTCATATCTTTGTGAACATTTCGCATTACTTAATGATGATAATTATAATAAAAAATAAGCAGTTAAGTGTAGAAAGTATTTTAACATGAGTTACGAAACTTATCAACACTTATGCGCAGCGAAATCATTAATTAAACCTTTCCAATTTCAAATAAGGTGCAGTGATAGCCTAGTGATATGACCATTGGACTGCCAAGTCAAAAGTCTCGAGTGCGAATCCAAGGCACGCACCTCTGGTATGCTTGCATTCAAGAGTTATTTCTTGCTATCATCAGTGATTTTTTGTCACGATTTGCCGTCCCTAATATCTGGCCGCCCTAGGCCCGGGCCTACTGGGTCATACGGCAAATCTGCCACTGGAGTAACCAAAATGCCCGCTATCGAGTAGGTATACCTACGTTCATAATATTAGTCCTATGGTCCTTATTATATTATTTAGTCTTAATAAGAATTAATTTTATAGAAATCAATGAAATCTAAAACAAGAAACTTTAAATTTAAGTAAACAAAAACTTTACGAGGTTTTTGGGTGAACATATTTATATGGTGATGAATTAATATGAGACTAAACTTTTGACTCGACTTTCGAGTTGGACTTCTTTTTTCTTTTTTAAATAAAAGCTTACTAGCAATGTGTGTCACACATTTCTAGTATTCTTGTTAACCCCTCGTGCTAAGCTAAATGCTTGTGTTACGAGTGGGTTCACGTCGGTAGTGCAATGGGTGGGGTTCGAACCGGCAACCACATGATCGCAAGTCCGACGCCCTAGCCATTAGGCTACCGCCTGGGTTCACGTCGGTAGTGCAATGGGTGGGGTTCGAACCGGCAACCACATGATCGCAAGTCCGACGCCCTAGCCATTAGGCTACCGCCGCTTCAAACTTTTGACCCTCGATACGACTCCCGACTCGACTGTCCACTCGACTGTCGACTCGACCCTCGACACGACTCTCGACTCAAATCTCGACTCGACTGTCGACTTCGACTTGGACTTTATACCTTGTTCGCCTCAACTCTCGACTTGACTCTCGACTCGACTCTTGACTCGACCCTCGACACGACTCTCGACTCTCAACTCGATTCGACTCTTGACTTGACTCCCGACTCAACTCTCGACTCAACTCTCGACTCGACCCTCCACACAACTCTCGACTCGACCCTCCACACAACTCTCGACTCGACTGTCAACTAGACTGTCGATTCGACTGTCGATACGACTCTCGACACGATTGTCGACTCGACTCTCGACTTGACTCTCGACTCGACCTTCGACTCGACTGTCGACTCGACTGTCAACTAGACCGTCAACTCGACTCGAGAGTCGAGTCGATAGTCGACTCGACTGTCAACTCGACTGTCGATTCGACTCTCGACTCGACTCTCAACTCGACTGTCGACTCGACTATCGACTCGAATTCCGACTCGAATATCGACTCGACTCTCGACACGACTGTCGACTAGACTCTCAACTTGACCGTCGACTGGACTTTCGACTTCAACTTGGACTTTATACCTTCTTCGACTGTCGACTCGACTGTCAACTCGACTGTCGACTCGACTCTCAACTTGATTGTCGACTCGACTCTCAACTTGACTGTTGACTCGACTGTCGACTCGACTTTCGACAAAGTTTCGACTCGAACCTCGACACGACTGTCGACTCGACTCCCGACTCAACTCTCGACTCAACCCTCCACACAACTCTCGACTCCTGACTCAACTCTCAACTTGACTGTTGACTCGACTCTCAACTTGATTGTCGACTCGACTCTCAACTTGACTGTTGACTCGACTGTCGACTCGACTTTCGACAAAGTTTCGACTCGAACCTCGACACGACTGTCAACTCGACTCCCGACTCAACTCTCGACTCAACCCTCCACACAACTCTCGACTCCTGACTCAACTCTCAACTTGACTGTTGACTCGACTGTCGACTCGATTCACGATTCGACTTTCGACTAGACCCTCGACACGACTGTCGACTCGAATCCCGACTCGGCTCTCGACTCGACCCTCGATTCGACTGTCGACTCAACTGTCGACTCGACTATCGACTCGACTCTCGACACGACTCTCGACTAGACTCAACTTAACTGTCGACTCGACTTTCGACTTCAACTTAAGACTTTATACCTTCTTCGACTTTCGATTCGATTTTCGACTCAACTCTCGAATCTCGACTCGACTTGACTCACGACTCAACTCTCGACTCGACTATCGACTCGACTGTCGACTCGACTCTCGACTTGACGGTCGACTCGACTGTCAACTCGACTCTCAACTCGACTGTCGACTCGACTCTCAACTCGACTGTCGACTAGACTCTTAACTTGACTGTCGACTCGACTTTCGACTTCAACTTGGACTTTATACCTTCTTCGACTTTCGATTCGATTTTCGACTCAACTCTCGAATCTCGACTCGACTTGACTCACGACTCAACTCTCAACTCGACTCGACTGTCGACTCGACTCTCGACTTGACGGTCGACTCGACTGTCAACTCGACTCTCAACTCGACTGTCGACTCGACTCTCAACTCGACTGTCGACTAGACTCTTAACTGACTGTCTGACTAACTTAGACTGTCGATTCGACTGTCGATACGACTCTCGACTCGACTCTCGACACGACTGTTGACTCGACTCTCTACTCGACTGTCGACACGACTGTCAACTGGACTTGACAACTCGACTGTCGACTCGACTCTCGACTCGACTCTCAACTCGACTGTTGACTCGACTGTCGACTCGACTATCGACTCGACTTCCGACTCAACTCTTGACTTGACTCTCGACACGACTCTCGACTTCAACTTGGACTTTATACCTTCTTCGACTTTCGATTCGATTTTCGACTCAACTCTCGAATCTCGACTCGACTTGACTCACGACTCGACTGTCGACTCGACTCTCAACTTGACTGTCGACTCGACTATCGACTCGACTCTCGATAAGACTCTCGACTGGACTCTCAACTTGACCGTCGACTCGACTTTCGACTTCAACTTGGACTTTATACCTTCTTCGACTTTCGACTCGATTTTCGACTCAACTCCCTACTCGACTTGACTCTCGACACAACCCTCCACACAACTCTCGACTCCCGACTCAACTCTCGACTCGACTGTCGACTCGACTGTCGACTCAACTGTCGACTCGACTATAGACTCGACTATCGACTCGACTCTCGACACGACTCTCGAATAGACTCTCAACTTAACTGTCGACTCGAGTCTCGACTCGACTTTCGACTTCAACTTGGACTTTATACCTTCTTCGACTTTCGACTCGATTTTTGACTCAACTCTCGACTCGACTTGACTCACGACTCGCCTCTCGACTCGACTGTCAACTCGACTGTCGACTCGACTGTCGACTCGACTCTTAACTTGACTGTTGACTCGACTGTCGACTCGACTCACGACTCGACTGTCGACTAGACTCTCAACTTGACTGTCGACTCGACTTTCGACTTCAACTTGGACTTTATACCTTCTTCGACTTTCGACTCGATTTTCGACTGAACTCTCGACTCGACTGTCGACTCGACTATCGACTCGACTTCCAACTCGACTATCGACTCGACTCTCGACAAGACTGTTATTTTGAATTAAACATTGTTCCAATTTGGACTCTATGGTAGTATAAAAATAATTTGTTACACTAGCGCCACCTGCCATTGTATGTGTCAACCTAAGTTTTAAAATAATAAACGTCAGTCTCTGCAAAACCGCTACACGAGTTTTATTAGGTTATGGGCCCAGTCCCGCGTAAAGTAAAACATAGATAGTGATCTTTGTACAGCACAGTGATGATGGCAGGAAATTATTCTATGAATGTCCCAAAGCTCAAGGGAAGGGACAATTACGATGATTGGGCGTTCGCAGTGGAAAATTTCCTCATCCTCGAAGGCATTGATATCAGCAACAGCGAAGGATTAAGCGCGCAAGATAACAATAAGGCTAAAGCTAAGATGGTGATGACCATTGATCCATCACTATATGTACACATCAAGAGTGAAACTACGGTGCATAGCTTATGGAAAAAGTTGAAGTCGTTATTCGACGATACTGGCTTCACCCGCCGCATCAGCCTACTCAGAAGCTTGATCTCTATTCGTCTTGAAAGTTGCGACTCAATGACCGCGTACGTGACACAGTTAGTGGATACGGCACAAAAGCTAAAGGGCACAGGCTTTGAAATCAACGATGAGTGGATAGGGTCCCTCCTGTTGGCCGGATTGCCAGAAAAGTACGCGCCTATGATTATGGCCATTGAGCACTCGGGGATGAACATTAGTGCAGACGCTATAAAGACGAAACTATTGGATATGAGTGCAGATTCTGAAATTACAAAGTCCGAGGGTGCTTTTATTGCCAAAAGTGCATATCATCAAAACGTGCGCCATAAAAGCAAAGAAAAAGCAAATGGCGGCGGTCAAGGTTACGTCAGTGAAACTAACAAGTCGGGAAAAAATATCAAGTGTTATAAGTGCAAAAGAACTGGTCACTATAAAAATCAGTGCCGATCTTATAATACGAATGCGAGTACACATAACGAAAAACAAATGAACGCATTCAGTGCAATGTTTTTGACTGGTGAATTTAGTGACGAAGACTGGTATGTGGACTCGGGCGCGAGCACTCATTTGATATCCGAATCAAACAAAAGTTTGTTGGCAAATATTTCGTACAATACAGAAACTCGAGACATTGTAGTGGCAAATAAAGAAAAAGTGCCGGTTTTATGTTCTGGAGATCTGCAGATAACAACATGTGTTGGAGATTCAGAGTTTAACATAAAAGTAAACAATGTTTTGTGCATACATAACCTAACTACAAACCTGCTATCCGTGAGCAAGATCATAGCCAGTGGCAACAGAGTCATTTTCAACAAAAATATGTGTCACATTTACAATCAGCAAAATGATTGTATTGGAGAAGCAAACCAAGTGAATGGTGTGTACAAGTTAAACATTGTAAAGTCGGAAGAGCTTCTAGCAGCAATGGCAGTAACTTCCAGCAAGACTTGGCATCGGCGTCTTGGCCACATTAACAAAAGTGACCTGAACGCCATGAGAAATGGTGCTGTGGAGGGCTTAAATTTCCAAGATAAGGCAGAATTTGACAAAAGTAATTGCACAGTTTGCTGCGAGGGAAAGCAAACTAGACTCCCCTTTCCCACCAGCTTGTCGAGAAGCAAGGAGGTTTTGAATCTGGTACATGCAGACCTGTGTGGGCCTATGGAAACTAAGTCGCTTGGTATGGCCAAATACTTCCTATTATTCGTGGATGATTACAGTCGAATGGCACATGTGTACTTTCTCAAATCTAAAGATGAGACATTCACCTACTTCAAGCAGTACAAAAACTTAGTGGAAAATCAGAAATCAACAAAAATAAAGATTTTAAGAACTGATAACGGAGGCGAATTTTGTTCAGCAGTTATGGAGAATTATATGAAGCAGTGTGGCATAGTACATCAGAAAACAAACCCATATACCCCTCAACAAAATGGGCTTTGTGAAAGATACAATAGATCTGTAGTAGAAAAAGCCAGATGCCTGCTATCAGATGCCCAGTTTAAAAAGGGGTTATGGGCAGAGGCAGTTCATACTGCAGTATACTTAAAAAACAGATCTCCTGCAGCAGGAATTCATCAGAAAACTCCATTTGAATTATGGATGGGAAATAAGCCAGATGTGAGCCATATCAGAGTCTTCGGCAGCATAGCCATGACACACATCCCAAAGGAAAGACGTCTTAAATGGGATAAGAAGGCAAAGAAACTTTTTCTTGTTGGTTATGCTGACAACACTAAAGGCTATAGGCTATATGATCCCATGACAAAAGCAGTGACAGTTGCAAGGGACGTCATAATAATGGAAAAAGAATGTGACAGTATGACATCTCAGATTACTATACAAGACAAGAGTGACATACAGGATTCAGTGGGGGAAAAACAGTCAGAAAATGTTCAGGATTTATCAAGTCAAGAAGCTGAAAGTGATGAGCAGATTGATGAACATGACGAAACCTATGTTCCAGTAGAAGAGTTGAGTGACTCGGAGGACAGCTACCATGAGTCAATGACATTGACGTCAGAAGACAGAGAGGTTAGTTCTCAGCAACAAAACACTGAAATGTCACAGAAACGTACTCGAACGAAACCAGATTATTATGGCTATGCAAACTTGTGTGTTATGGAGGACTTCTCTGAAGAAGAAATAACCCTGAATGACGCCGTGAATGGACCAGAAAAGGAGCAGTGGCAGAAAGCAATCAGAGAAGAATTGCAATCATTCAGTGACCGAGATGCGTGGGAGTTAGTGGACAGACCAGTGAATAAAACAGTAGTGAAGTGCAAGTGGGTATTTAAAAGAAAGCTCAATAGTGAAAGTGAAGTGCGGTACAGAGCGAGGCTAGTTGCGAAGGGATTCAGTCAGAAGAAAGGTACAGACTTTAAGGAAACCTTCTCACCAGTTCTCAGGTATTCCACTTTGAGGTTATTATTTGCACTAAGTGTCGACCAAAACTTACATATTGTTCACCTTGATGTCCCTACTGCATTTCTGAATGGTCTGTTAAATGAGACTATTTTCATGGAAATACCAGCTTGTTCAAACTTTGCTAATTGTGAGAATAAAGTCTTGAAACTCAAAAGGGCGATATATGGACTAAAACAGTCTGCCAGAGCTTGGTACCAAAGAGTTGAGGAATTATTGCTAGAATTAGGGTATACCAAGTCTCAGTATGAACCGTGTTTATTTATGAAATGTGATGGAAATATCAAAATTTATATTGCTCTGTTCGTTGATGATTTTTTTGTCTTTTATAACAGTAAGGAAACTTGTGAGAACTTAAAAAGTGAATTAAAAGCAAAATTTAACATAAAAGATCTAGGCCAAATAAAAAAATGTCTTGGTATGAATGTAACAGTAAATAATGACTCTATTTCTATTGATCAGAAGGACTTTGTTGATACAATTTTGAAAAGATTTAATATGTATAACAGTAAGAGTTCAGACACTCCGATGGAAAATAATTTAAAGTTAGAAAAGGCTACAACTATTTCTCAGCAATATCCTTACCAACAATTGTTAGGTGCTTTAATGTACTTATGTGTACTCACAAGACCAGATATTGCTTTTGCAGTTAGTTTTCTAAGTCAATATAATAATTGTTACAGTGAGATTCATTGGAAACATCTAAAACGGGTCTTGAAATATTTGAATAAAACTAAACATTATGGATTAAAATATGTCAAAAGTAATTGTAATTTAATAGGGTATGTTGATGCTGATTGGGCATCATGCTCAATTGACAGAAGGTCATATACGGGTTTTGTTTTTAAGATGTCTGAATGTGCAATATCATATGAGTGTAGGAAACAAAAAACAGTTGCCTTGTCCAGCACCGAGGCTGAGTACATGGCCCTATCAGAAGCATGTAAGGAAGCAATTTACTTAAAAAATCTTGTTTGTGAAATAATGAAAACTAAAATTGAAAATGTACCAGTTACTTTATTAAGTGATAACCAAAGTTCACAAAAGTTAGCATCTAATCCTTTATACCATAGAAGAACAAAACACATTGATGTTCGGCATCATTTCATTAGAGAATGTGTCACTAAAAATTTAGTACAAATATCTTATTTGCCTACTAACGATATGCCAGCTGATGTGTTAACCAAAAGTCTTTGTCATGTAAAACATTATAAATTCATAAATGGTATAGGGTTGACACAAATAAAATATGTATAAATATATGTTTAGAAAATAGTAAAATATAATTTTATATATTGTTCTAAAACTGTGTAACTTTAATGTAGTTATTATTTTTATAAGTGGGGGTGTTATTTTGAATTAAACATTGTTCCAATTTGGACTCTATGGTAGTATAAAAATAATTTGTTACACTAGCGCCACCTGCCATTGTATGTGTCAACCTAAGTTTTAAAATAATAAACGTCAGTCTCTGCAAAACCGCTACACGAGTTTTATTAAAGACTCTCGACTAGACTCTCAACTTGACCGTCGACTCGACTTTCGACTTCAACTTGGACTTTATACCTTCTTCGACTTTCGACTCGATTTTTGACTCGACTCTCGACTCGACTTGACTCACGACTCAAGTCTCGACTCGACTGTCGACTCGACTCTCAACTCGACTGTCGACTCGACTCTCAACTTGACTGTTGACTCGACTCACGACTCGACTTTCGACAAAGTTTCGACTCGAACCTCGACACGTCTGTCGACTCGACTCCCGACTCGACTCTTGACTTATCTCCCGACTCAACCCTCCACACAACTCACGACTCCCGACTCAACCCTCCACACAACTCACGACTCCCGACTCAACACTCGACTCGACTGTCGACTCGACTGTCGACTAGACTGTCGACTCGACTGTCGACTAGACTGTCGACTCGACTGTCGACTCGACTATCGACTCGAGTTCCGACTCGATTATCGACTCGACTCTCGACACGACTCTCGAGTAGACTCTCAACTTAACTCTCGAATCTTGACTCGACTTGACTCACGACTCAACTCTCGACTCGACTCTCGGCTTGACTGTCGACTCGACTCTCTACTCGACTGTCGACTCGACTCTCAACTCGACTGTCGACTCGAATCTCTACTCGACTCTCGACTCGACTCCCGACTCAACTCTCGACTCAACTCTCGACTCGACTCCCGACTCAACTGTCGACTCGACTCCCGACTCAACTCTCGACTCGACTGTCGACTCGACCCTCGACACGACTCTCGACTCGACTGTCAACTCGACTCTCAACTCGACTGTTGACTGTCGACAGTATTTTATTTTTCCTGTAAAATTTTGATTTTTCGATTACGGTTTTGTTCGGTGAGGGCGGCGATATGCGAAACCAGAACATAGTTTGTTCAGAATAAGTAACTGAATCGATTCCAAAAATTTTTACAGCATGTTATATTTTTTCTCAAAAATTTCAAGTACCTATACCAAGTACCTACCCGCAATTATACGCGCACAAAACAGGTCACTGTCGGTCATAGTGGCACTAGGCGGGGGCGCACAGCAGGGCAGGGGGTAAAACAACCCCTTCAGTCGCCCAAAGTCGATGCTACAGATTGATGAGACGGACAACCAGATCACATAACAAGCTTATAACTTTGACATTTTTCAAGATAAAGTGTTAAAACTTTGTACATAGATTCTTTACCTTAAAATACTAGGAACGTGTTTCGTGTTTCGCATAATATACTAAAACTGACCTTGTATAGATGTACTATAGATAGATAAATAAAGGCAATGTTAATTTCAATACACTAAAAAATATTGTTGTCGAAATAAATTACAGACTATCTACTTTTATTATGTACTACATGTATAGTACATAATAAAAGTAGAGATATGTATACATGTATAGTGATATAAGTCATTGGTAGATGCAAAAATACAAATTGTTCTTGATAATCAAGAACAATACAATTTTGTATTTCCCTGTAGGGCATATGACCCCTTTGAGGACCATGTCAAGTTTAATATTTTATATTGAGGAATTTGTTCCTCCTTGTAGACAGTCTTCAATAAAGTGGAAACTGGAACTTAGACGCTTAGCTTGTGATTTTGTTTAATTATCTAAAAGACCTAGTTCCTTTGCTGATCGATCCAAACAAATTATTAGAGAGATACACTAGTGACTATCCCTTATCTGGCTACTGGTAACGTTATTTCTCAGTTATTATAACATGTGGGGGTCCGAAATAAAGCTGAGGAGTTTGTTTACTTTTTGTTTAAACGCTCTAATTTCTGGAACTACAAGTCGGATTTCAAAAATTTTTTTTGCATCTGGTAGCACAATTATTGAGGAAGGTATGATCCTGTTACGACCCTTAGAAGTAAAGGAGATAATTAGATAGAAAATGATAACAAGGGTCAGTCACCTGAGTTTAATAGTGTGTGGTAAGCGCGCATCGAGTGCCCAGGCGAGCAGCGCCAGCAGCTGCGCGCACAGCGACAGGGCCGCGCACACGCGCGCCGCCGGGCTCGAAGTACAGGACACGCCCGCCACGCACGACTCCTTGTTCTGCCGCACTGCTTGCAACACCATTGTATTGTTAACTAGCTTTTCGCCCGCGGAAAAACTACGTTTCTTGTCATTTTACGGGACAATATATAGCCTATGTCACTCAGAAATAATGTAGCTTTCCTTTGGTGAAAAAATTAGTTAGTGTAGCTTCGGTGTCCTGAAGACTCACGAAACTAGCGCCTTAGGCTACCTTGGGTATGCCTTACGCTGCCAAAGACTTCCGAGGTATGCCGAAGTGTGCCTTGACAGTCATAACCTGCCATGTCGTGCCAATAGTGGACGCAGGGCCCATCAAGCACTTTTAAAAATGTAAATAATAAATATTTCACATGCATTTCAGAATTTTAAGCATTTATGAAAATGATATATAGTGTGTATGTGGCATCGTAGCTCCCGAACGGTTGAACCGAATTTGATTTAGTTTTTTTTTGTTTGAAAGGTGAATTAGTCGGGAGTGTTCTTAGAGATATAATGCGTGTCGCGGGTTTTTAAATTTCAAATTTTAATTTATTATTCATTTTAATGGTCGAGTCGATATTTAAGTATATCACAGCCATTTGGTAATCACATAATATATTATTAAACAATATTTATAATCGTGGAGACAATAGCGTTAGCCGCTTAGCATAGAGTCGTTGCAACGTCTAGCAGATTTATAGAATATTTATACATTCTTTAGAGTCAGTTGCTGATAACTTGACCCATGATAATTAAAATGTATTACGTAGAGAATGGAGTCCAGTGATAGTTAGAGTGGAGATTGTAATGGCAAGTCAAAAGCCTCGAGTAAGAATCTAAGGCAATTAATATACAAATAATAGATTATCACGCGCTTAAATCGTGAAGATTACATAGCTAATAGATTTTGCCAGTGTTTGAAGTCTGCCAGCGCGAAATAGGCTACCGTGGTAGACTATAGCCTTATCCCTTGCATTCTGAAAGGAGACTCGTACCCAGCAGTGGGAAAATGTGGAGAATGGTGGATAACTTACGCCAGGCATGCACTTGTGAGTAGTCCCCGTCGGTGTTGATCCACGGCGCCACGATGTGCAGCTGCGGCCTCTTTGGCGGCTCCTCTTCCGTGTCCTCTCCTATGAACTCCATATCCTCTATACTCTCACTGGAAATACAATAACACTGATATTAGGTGTTCATATCAAAGTAAAGATAAAGATCTTAGTGTCAGCACCAAGTCAGCAGTTAAAATATATTTGGCATTATGAATTTCATAAAAATAATTTTGTAAATTTATCAGCGGAACTATAAATAAGTCTATAATATCCTCACCTATGTTCAGTCATAAATCCTTTTAAGTTACCTACTAATTTTTCTATTAATTTTATTGCTTTATATTTATTTGTTGCTATGGGCTTTTTAAATTGTTTTTATCAGTACATAGGTATGTAAAGTGTGAATTTGTTTTACAATACAGGTCAGTCTAACCTAGCCCTAAAAGCAATGGCTCGCAATCTCATTACCAGTATGATAACCTTTATCAGATACAATATATTAATCATAATGGCCCACTAAGATAACATTGTGTTGTGTTCATTAGTAGATTCTATTCATTCTTTATATTCCTATTTTGTCGCCAGCTATATGTTGTTACGCTATATGCAGTCGCCAGCACATCAGGTTATACAAAACTGTCAAATTTCTCCAAATGATTTTAAAACCTTAAAATGTTAATGATTAAGTTCAACATTAACTGAGAAAATTTTACATTTTGTGGTAGCTTGATATACTGGCAACCGTACAACAGGTTAAATAAGGAAATTTATATTTATAAGTTACATCATTTTAACCGCTGAAAAGTTTAACTAAAAATTTACAGAGCATATCACAAAATTATTATTATATAAGAACAAATGAATAAAATGATCCTTAGGTACTTACTACATAACATAAAATTATTTTAATTGTTATTTTTTAAATTAATGTACTTCTTAGCCTGCAACTCAGGTTTAACTTAGTTCAGACATATAGGTACATATAATAGTAACATTTGCTTTATTGACTGCCTCGTTGGTCTAGTGGTCCCAATCGCGACTGCTACGCTAGAGGTCTTGGGTTCGATCCCCAGGTCGAGCAAAGTGTTATTGAGTTTTTCTATGAAATTCTCAGTAGCAGCTCGGAGTCTGGATTTGTGCCCGGTGCATGGCAATAGGCTCGCCCCCTATTACATGGGACCCAAACATACCGGCGAACTGTGGGTGTACATTAAGTACACCTCTGCCTAACCCTTCGGGGAATACAGGCGTGATGGTATGTTATGTTATTTGCTTTATTTTTTTACGTAATTTTGGTTGTTAAATGTATTGCCCTTTTTTTGTTTGGTTTTTGTTTAGCAACAAATATTATTATATTAATAATTTTTAATTAGAATACCAATAATATATTTTTGTGAAAGAGAAAGGGTTATTTTTATAAAAAATGTGCTTAAATCAGTTAAACTCACCTTGTGTCATAGCTCATATAAACTGGAAATATATATTTAGTGAGCTGACGTATCCGTGACCTACGTAAAGCGGCCAGTGATTCTGCTTGTTCATTGTATGTACTAACTTTGTTCTCTAATTCCATTCTCTGCATCTGAGCATGCTTGCCGAGGCTAGAAACCCGTTTCTGGTACCTTGGTAGCTTTAATATTAACTCATTGTTATAGTTTTTTAGTGCGGTTAGTTCTCTGCGCTTCTCTTCTATATTGCTGCGTCTCTGTTCTATAGCTAATCTTAGGAGATCTAGTTTGTCCCTGGATTGTTTTGCTTCTGTCAATAATGTGTCCTTTTTTAACTTTGTCGCTAATAATTTGTCACATCGGTCCAGAACATGTTTTCGATTGACTTTTATTCGGAGAAGTTTTGCTTGTTTTTCTGCATATCTGTAATGTTTAGATTTATGAACTGCATAATACTTAACATACTATTAAGCTTGCATCTCGCAGCCGCGCAGCAGACTTGCGTAGAGGTCTTGCCTATTTCTTACAAGGCACAAACCTAAGTTCACTTATGAGACTCTGAATGAAAAAACTCAACAACAATTCTTGACTGTAGACAGGCCGCTAGCCAATTCAGTTTTTAAATGTTTTATTATTTATTCCTACGGTAGATATACCATACTTTGCTTTGTTGGATGTTTTAATAACATTCATAACTTGATGGGTTACTAAGAATTGCCAAGTATACTTTAAATAGGAATTAATAACAATGAAAAATCTTCTACAGAAGTTTAGCTTTTAAGATAGTTATATTCAAAAGCTGAGTCATAAACATGAAGCTACACTACATAACATTATAGATTTCAAGGTTATGTAAGTTTGTAAACATTCATTCCATAGTATCTGTCACCACAAAATTATGACTTATCTCTTAACGTTTTTGCAACACATAATAAACTTCCAACTTATCTCGACGTAATCGCACAGTGCAAACAGCATTTCCGCGTTGTTTACTCATAAATTCGACGCATATGGTGACTCAAACAAAACGTAAGGCGCAAATAGCCATATATTTAGCAATCTAGGAATTCATCTCGAGTCAACTCAGAATTGGTTTGACTGTCTTAAATATAGAACTTCATTGATTCATGCGTAATTATGATGAAAGGACCCACCTGTCTGCGTAAGGCATTGAGGAGTGTACGAAATTGCCCGCCCTGACGCAATCAGAGCAGTAAAAGTTCTTTTTCACAGTATAACACAGGAGGCATTTCTTGTAATGGCCATCACTCTCCGTGGACGACACTCGGAAATCTCGAGGCGCCTCGCTTTCGTTAAAATAACTCAACGCCATAGCATACACAACACTTTTTCCGTATTTATTTGTAAATGTAATGTTGAAACACAAAAGATTGTCACTTGTCAATGTCAGCTGAGCAATGCGCACACAGCAGCAGACACAGATAAAATAACTTGCGTTTCGTTTCACACCCATATATATTAATACAACAAATATTATACATATTGTATATTATACAAATTCAAAGGAGGTCATCTAAATCTGCCCAAATGATATACCAGTTGGTCTTTAGTCATACTTTTTTATGCTTACTAAACTTGGGGAAGAGAAAATATACATTTAATTTGAAAAACAAAAATGCACGACACTTTAACACACTAATAGTTTCATATTGATTTCATAATAAAAAAACTGTCAATTTGATACCCGTCCGCTGTCAGTTACCTAATTATGTATTTTCAGTTAGGTACAGTTTGTTCGAAATAAGTAAGCCGATCGGAAGTAATCTGCAAGTCGCTGCGCAGCAGTCATTTTTACGACAAAATTAGTAGCGCGCATGCGTGGTAATGGCGCGAGGGGCGGGGTCAGCGCCTCTTCGCTGTTTCACTCAATCCTTAGTGTTTGATGCATAATTCTGTCTCGCTCCCCCAGTGCAAGTACACAGTCATTGCCAAAAGTGCTACGCTTTGTATTTATTTTGACGTTATTGTTGTTGAGTTCTTGGATATTATTTTTGTTATTTCTCATTGCTAATGTTTTACTGTGGTTTGTACTTGTTTCTTTTTGCTGAAAAATGCCTAAACGCAACACTGTTTTGCAAATCTGTGGACTATTTAAAATTTAAATGACAATTTAATATTTTTTTGAAAATTCGAGTATGGATTTTATCAATGAAGCAATCCAGCAATATTACACGTAATGTTAGCAAATTATTTATCTTATTTTCGAAATTATTTGAATACGTTTCCGAACGCTAACACTATATTACGCGACTGTAACTGCGCGGCCCCAGAAAACAGCTAACTTCCGATCGGCTTACTTATTTCGAACAAACTGTACTTGCTTTTAGATCAATCACAACTTTACGCATAAAAAAGAACACAAACAATGCGCCTGCGGGCGGACTATTTACGTGAACCCGAATGAAGAAACGAACGGAATAAAATTAAATTAAAAATCTTCTTTAAAATTTTTGAGAACGTCCTTTCCTTTGTTTGAATTCAAAATCATTATCACCGCTGGTCAATATACATCCGTTTACATAATAATTACATCCAAAAATTTTATCGAGGCGTCAATAAAAATAAATAAAATTAGCATCAGCGCTTATAACACTGATAAGGCCCATGCTAATTAGACCGACCTCTAAATTAAAACCGACACTAAATAATCCCACGCCAACAATATTGACGACTTCAACACCCACACCTATAGGATTGACGTCCGTATAGCGCATACACGGATGCCTGCCGGCACGCGCGGCTGTTGGATGCCGACGGCATGCGGCAGATCGCTTGCGGTTCAAAATGGAGCCCGATACAAAGTTTGCGCCATGTTAGTTTGAAAGCTGGCGGTAAATCCGGCGGCATGTGTGGATGCACTATTATGAGTATTATGACCGACGCCTATAACACTTACTCCTACAATATCGACATCCATGTAAACCACCGACACCTATAACACCACCACACATTATGACTATAAACCCTGACCCCTATAACACCGAAGCCAGATTATTATATTAGATCGGTATGCATACTGAGGCCACCTGTAACACCACAGCTCATAACGCCGACGATTATAGGTAAGACCGACGCATTCAACACCGACGTCTATAGAATTAATGCCCGTAACCCAACGTTTCCACTGACGACTAAATATGTATCAAACATCTTTAATAACACCGAAGTCGTAAGCATTAAGAATCGACGTTATCATTAGGCGGTAGATATTAGACAAATACACAGTAAATTAATTTTTATCTGACAAATACGTCACAAGAGATTATTTTGTAATCGAAAAAGACTATACTTATTAGATTATTGTTATTATAATACCTACGTTCATTTCTTTGGATTATGTATTTGTATAAGGTCATTCAGTACTATAATAAACTGAGCCCCGCGGTTTCACCTGCTTTACCCTGCTTCTAAGAGTGATGCGTGGTGGGTGAAGTACCTATTGGGTTATCAATTAATTTAAAAGGATTTTTAAAAATCGTACTGGTAGTTCCAGAGATTAGTGCGTTCAAACAAACAAACTCTTCAGCTTTATTAGGTAAAATATAAGTACAGATTTTTGTACGCCTAACATGGTCAAGGAGTGACAAGGACTGAGGAGGAAGGAGTGAGTTATTGACTTAGCTTGATCACAAGCTAAGTACCTATGCTTCTTATACTCGTCAATAACACCGTTTAACCACTGTATCACAATTTGACATTAACCAAGTAGTCACAAACTATAACTAGGTACCTACTAAACAAAGAGATAAATTGCTCAATAAAAAAATACGAAAAATGCCGTTGAAAAATAAATTCACGGTGATTGCACACAGTCTTGGCGTCGAATAAAGGGTCAATGCGAATCAACGAGATTGGATTACCGTGTGTCGGAGTAACGAGCTGCCATTTTACTTTTATTTTGGCGGGAAAATTTGCTGACCGCCATTACGTACGTTGTTTATTGTTTTGAAACTGGAAAAAAATGTTTTTGCATCGTTAGAAGTTTCTAAACAGTTATAAATATTTTATCACATGATTTACTTGGGTAGTTGGGAAACAAATGGCAAAGGCATCAGTTTGGTTATGTACCTAGCTAGTGCTACGACTGATGTAATGAACTAATGACCGCTAATAGGAACGTCAATTAAGTAGGTATTATTTTAGCATATTTAAACAACATGCAAGCAATTGGTACTAAAAAGTAATTGTAGGTACAGTGGGTTATAGCTGTTACCTACCTGATCCACCGAGACCAGTCAGGTGACACCTATAACCCACTGTACTAAAAGTAATAACCGGGACAGGTTGTTTCTGCGTCTTTCACCTGATTATTATATTTTTTTACTTTATTGTTTAGATTTTAACGGTTGAACCACTCACGAACTAAATCATATTTTACCCAAAGAAGAAAAAGGAGGGGAATTTTCCGTGTTGCTCGAAGCTTGTAGATCAAATTACTGATCAGGTTATGAGAAATGAGGTGTGGATTGATACGTATTTACCTACAGTAGGATAGGTTGTAGGCGATGTTTAAAAAAAAAACAATAATATATGTAGTGACAAAAAATTACAAATGGGATCTGAAAAATAATTAAAAAGAAGGTGGTTTTCGATTCGTCTTGATCCACAGAGTAGGTATCATATAATATATAATGGTCTATGGTGTCTCAGAAATTCCCATAAAGTAAACAGTGGACGAACAGAAAGCGGACTGTCGGTAACTATCTTACTAGGTAGATAGTTACCGGCTACACATCAAGCTATACAAAACTAGTTTACGCTGGCCTCTTATTGTATGAGAAGCCTTTACAATGCGAGATCAGCTTAGACTGGATTTGTATAGGTTAGCCTGTAGCCGTGTGTACCAGCACCATCTCTACATTTGACGAAGACCAATGGAAATAGATTGTAAAGCTTGTATCCTGATATTGAACGAATCAATCACGAATCACCAAAAAGTGTCAATTAAAATGAGTTTGAAAACTAAAATTCTGATTACGAAAAAAGTCAAAAACATGCCAAAAATAAATCCTATTTCCAGGAACAGTGGTTTCCAATTTATGGATGGGCGCATGACGCAATAACCTGTGTTTGGTACGGCGGATAGGTAGGTAGGTAGGCACCTATAAACTTCTTGTTTCATGCTTTTCAGTTGTTTTTTTCGTAGTCAAGTTTAAGTTCTTGATTAAATATAGGTACTTACATAAATATGCAAAATACTTAGGTGAAAACTTACAACCTAATCCTTGAATATTTTTCGTTCCCTTATAAGCAAAAGCAAAGCTTAAAGCGTTTTCCAGAATTCCATCGTCCGAATCGTCCATTTTTGCATATAATCAGGGAAATTATTAATTCCATTACCAGAGGCTGGCAATCACGGCTTAACGAATGTTATACATTTTTACCTCCATTCTCTATGAGTTTTTCGGGACGGTCCTAAAGCAATTAATTTTTATATGAATTAATAAGTATATTTTGTTTTTCATTTGATATTGGAAAGGCATTCCAATATTTGAGCGTGCTTTTTTTCTTCAATTAAAAAATAATGTCGGCTCTCCAGAGAAGGTTTTCACGATTTAGAGAAGAATCGGATAAACTTACATAAGTACCTATAGCATAGGACTTGGGACCACTAGACTCATTAGTCTAGTGACTAGACTAGACTCTAGTCAGTCAAAAATAATAAGAAATACAAAAATGTCCAGTTACATTTAAAATAAGAAGAATTTATTAATCCAACTGTCGCTGCGTCGGGGAACAAGATGGAAAGCGAAAAAAAATTATCAAAATAGGTTCATCCGAAGAAATACATACAAACTTATAAGGTTCCCTCTTTTTTGATCGGCGGTTCTTCAATGACTTCGGATTTCACTAATTAAAAGTATAAGACGCAAGAAAAATGCCATGCAGGCTCTCCGTGGTCAGTGTAATTGCTGGCCGCTACAAAGGTTTCGGAACGCACGCGGGCTGATTTCCCTCGGGCGCCTGACGTGGTTTCCGAACGTTGTTTACGGCGAATGAAGACGTCTGCGGTTTTCATTAAGCGGGAAATCTTGTTTCATTTTACTGTTAACAAGTTCGGAGTGGCGGTTATGGTTTTGTTGCGAATTTATTTATGAGTTCCTTGTTTTGGAGAGGTAATCGGAAACGTTCGGTGCAAACAGTTCTTAGAATTGTGAAAACGTAGATATTAAAAAATTGTTACAGCGCAATGTTTGAGTTTTAAAACGTCTTTCACAACTACTTAAATAGATTATAATACTACCTGAAGTTTAATAAAAGCTGTTGTTGTTTGTGTCTGTTTTATTATAGAGTGTTGTACTGTAGACGTTAGGATCAGCGTCCAAATCTCTAACCGTTCCATATACAGTAACACTCTGTAGTCGTAAAGTTTAGAGACTTTATTTTGGAACGCGATCACGCCATTCCAGTTATCTCCTAGTCGAATGACATAAACAGAAGCACTTCTGGACGAAGGGAAACACTTTTATTGTTCTAGTTTAATTTTATGGGTCTAGATTGTTTAAAAGTTAGATTTTGTGCTCTGTATTAATTTTGTCGCGAGACGGGGAAAGAAAAATATGTAAAGAGATTTTCGTCTCATTCGATGTTTAAATTTCGTTAATATCATCGATTTGTTTTTTTACTTAAATACAATATGCCTTTTCTTCTTGAAGGTACGCTAGGGTCTTTTACCGAAGGAGTTACCTACATTGCTTTTAATCTAATTTATTCATTTCGAACTCGCAGTCCTGTGGGAGGCACTTGGCCCTCTATAATATATAACGACAGGTTTTCGTTACAGAGGAAGAGGTAAATCACGCATTAATGCATTAGTTATGGATTTAATGGAATCTGATCTCAGTATGAGTATGTAGACCCAGACTCACAAAGATAGGAAGATAAAATACTCAAGGCAAAAATTCAAATATTTTAGATCTATATCACATTCTAAGTACAGGGCAATACAGAAAGAAAGAAGAAAGAAAGAAAGAAAGAAAAACCGTTTATTTGGAACGAAACACTCACATATACAGTACGAAAAACATCTATGACCTATGTATAAATATAAAATAAAAAAAATACTATATGAACTATTGTATATGTGTGTGTCCAACCGCACCAAAAGGGTGTCCAGCTCAGCATGTGCCAGGATGTTGTATCCTGGCGCTGATATTCTGCTGGATCCCAAGGACCTACGGATGTCGAGCAAACCATCATCGATTTTGTATAGTGTGAATAATGTGGGTGAGTAAAAATAGTATTATAAATAATTACCACACATAATATAATAATTATAAATAAATAATTCATAAACTACTTGATAAAAATTTGAAAAATACGAATTACATCAACAAGTATAATGGACTTTATTCACAACTAAGTACCTACGTAATCAAAAAAATATTTAAAATCGATAACGAGACAGATAACTCTAGTAGTGTAGACGATCAACCTTAATTTATTTTTGTTATTTCAGAGGAAAAAATATTGATAATTTATTGAAATAGTAGTAATATAGGTATAAGAAATTTTTTGTCCTCTATTTTTTTTAAATTTCCCAATTTTCCTAAACGTCAAAACCTTTTTAAGAGAAATATGAAAGTAATAAAACAAATTTAAGTTATACAAGTTTAGACAATATTATGGTTCTAATAAGTAAAGGAAACCTACAGTTTAATCCTCTATCGTTTTCTGAGTTAAAAATAACCTTAATTTTAAGAGCCGAGGTGCCAGCGTTAAGTGTTCCTGGTTATTTATTCAGGGGTCTGTTCCGAGGAAGTCCAAGTGATTTCCCCGAGGACCGCATCTTGGGCCATCATCCGATGTAGTGTACCTACCAAGGTATGTACCTAGATACACAGAAACTGGACAGATGTTTAGAGAATATATTTTGTTTATTCTAGAAAAAGAAAGAAAATTCCTTTATGTAGCCAACAAAATTATGAGATTAAGTATACGTACGATGCAGTAAAGGGCAAAATTAAGTTGCATAAAAATTGTTTTAGTGGGTAATATCCAAATAAATAGATTTCCTTAAGCAAACAAAGTGAATTTTAACGTGTCTCAATAAAGATATATGTCACACCTGCATTAATGTATAAACACTTATTAATGAAGCGGCGGTAGCCTAATGGCTAGGGCGTCGGACTTGTGATCATGTGGTTGCCGGTTCGAAACTCACCCATTGCACTATCGACGTGAACCCACTCGTAACACAAGCATTTAGCTTAGCACGAGGGGTTAACAAGATTACTAGTAATGTGTGACCCACATTGCTAGTTATCTTGTTTTTTTTTAAATGCATTACATTTTTTTAAACTATCGCCAGCCTTACTGTTTATATACCACAAGGACATTTACGCATTGGGTAAGTAGGTATGTAGGTAATATATAGTTATAAGAATAACAATAAAACAAACTTGAAGAAACGAATTTAAGAATTAAAACGATTGTATCACATTGTACCACCTATCTAATGATCATAAAGACAAACGTACATTGCAGGTAAGTAACTATATTATGTATCTATTTATGTAGTTTTTAGGGTTCCGTAGCCAAATGGCAAAAAACGGAACCCTTATAGATTCGTCATGATTGTCTGTCTGTCTGACCGTCCGTATGTTACAGCAACTTTTAAACCATAAGACTATTCTGTTGAAACTTGGTAAGTAGATGTATTCTGTGAACCGCATTAATATTTTCACATAATAATAGAAAAAAAAAACAATATATTTTGGGGGTTCCCCAAACTGACAACTGAAAATCATGTTTCTACGGGTATCTAAGGATAGGTCTTAAATAATGATATTGAGGTTTCTGATATAACATTTTTCAAACTGAATAGTTTGCGCTAGAGGCACTTCCAAAGTGGTAAAATGTGTGCCCCCCTGTAACTTCTAAAATAAGAGAATTATAAAACCAAAAAAATATATATGATGTACATTACCATGTAAACTGCCACCAAAATTGGTTTGAACGAGATCGAGTACGTGGTTTTTTTTAATACGTCATAAATCGTAATGGTACGGATCCTCCGTGCGCGAGTCTGACTCGCACTTGGCCGGCTTTATTAAGATTATATGTGCTGACTTTACAACATATTGAAAATCTGACAACATATTGAAATAACATTAACATAATAGATCTCTAGGTAGGTACGTGAAACATTTCGGAAGGCTAGACGTTGTGACAGACAGTCGGATGAGGACATACGTCTTGAAGATTTCCCAGGAGAAAGACGCATGATTATACAAAGCTTGCTTGTTCAAAGAGTACTAAGTGAATGGAATGCTTATATGTACTTTAAATATCATTCAAATACGCCTTTGTTTCAATTTCATCGTACTACGCAAATCAAAAGAACAAGCACAGATACATATATCAGACGTATACTGAAAATAATAATTTAATCGACTAATAAAGTTCTATGATATAAGAGTTTAAAGTTTTTGGTGGGGTTTGGTAGAGGATACTCTGTCTCTTTCCCGCAAAGGAGTGTTAGTAAAGAAATTGTATGGCATATCGGATTGTGACGTCAAAGTCCAATATAGTGCGCTTTCTGTCTATCATAAAATGAAAATGCTAATTTTTATTTCGTTTTTTTTTTGTTAGGCTCCATACGTTAAACTTTTCTAAATTTAAGAAAAAAATAGTCAACTAGCGTATTCTGCGCGCCGCCGACGATCATCGTCATACCGCGGCATATAGGTACTCGTACCTCTGACTGAGCCCTCTCTACTCGGTTGCGTTGTCTCATGTACCCAATTAATTAGCATTCCCCCACTATGAACAATGTTCTAATAGGTTTATGATGCAACCAAGGAATCGAATTGTTGATTAATTTATTCACGGTGGGTGATCCGAGGAACTCGCTTGATTTCCCGCGAGTAAGTGTCCACTCTGATATTGATTTTGCAATGCTAAACTAGACAGACATTTACCTAGTTATTCTTTTAGGTGACAGGAAGGGACTTAATTGTTATTTTCTTCTTAATTATTATTGTTATTTCCTGATATTTCTTTTTTGCTAAGGAAGTACCAGTTTGCTTAGCAATTATTATCATTGCAATAATAAAAATGTTAAGTTTTCCGGCATACCTTACCCTATTGGCAAATCGGAGCAAAATTCAAATCTGATGCTTAGTTATCTACATTTACCTATCTAATTATTTTTAGCGTGCATGTATTAACTATTATTTAAAGACAAAAATCTCACATCGTATCAGATCTTAAGAGGAGTGTCCCTCGCGAACGCAACAATGTTGCACAGTTGTCGCTGTCTCTATCCCTCGCGATGCGAACGCGTGCCCGAGAGGAGAAACAACAATACATTTGCAACATTTTCACGCGTATTTCTTATGTTCCGAATTTTGGAGATTACTCCTATAATATTGTTAATACGTAAAAAAAAATCTTTTAAAAATATATTCACTATATTATCTGGGTTTCTTTCGAATCAGAATGTTTCTGTATTGATACATTGTCGAGAAATACTAGCATAAAGTTGGGCCGTTTTTCAACGAAAATTGCCAATCTTTGAGCTCGTGTAACTTTTTAACCGTATATTGAAATGAAATTGTATACTACAGGAACACGTATTTTAATGATAAGATTGTTACTGCAAAATTCCAAAGACTTTCATTTGTTAATATTCAAGATAAGACCAAACTACGTTTGTATGGAGCGCGGAGCGGATACTATCCTCTTAAAGACATATCAGAAGGCTGTATGTCGGCTATGGATTCGATAACATAAAAGCCTGTTGCTTAACCATTTGCTTTACGAAATAATAAGTTACCAACCTAAACTGCATTTACTTACTAACTAAGTAATAGAGAATTTAATAAAGAATGCAACAGCGTTTTAACTGAGCTTATTAGCATTTATAAAGTGCAGTTATTAAATTGTTGCTAATTTGAAGTAACTTATTTAACGAGCTAAGAGTTTGGGAAGCTGTGAGGTTGAGAGGTTTGGGGACCAGTCACTATGATTTGCCCCCAAGACGGGATGAATTTACCGACAGAATTTTTTCAAATACATTTCGTAAATTACCCCTTCTCTGTCTGTTATAGAGAGATATAAATATACAAACAAGCCTACATATTACATATATTCTTTTTTGGGCAGAGATGTTCAAACAGGTATGTTCAGGTCCCATGTAAGAGGTGGCAAGTTTAATGTCGTCAACAAAAACTCCGAGCTGCTACCAAGAATTTTAAATGATAAGCGTGTTCACGCAAGGGGCATCTTTGATGGGTACCCAATAGCTCGTGCCCGATGGATTACAGAAATGCCCGTAATAGCCACATATACAATTTAAACGTGGTAATTGCCTCATTAGTCTAGTGGCCCCAAGCGCGACTGCTAAGCTACGCTAAGCTAAGGACCAAAGTTTTATTAAGTTTTTCTTTGTTATTCTCAAATAAAGATTAAAAATAAAATAAAAAAATAGTAGCTTAGAGTTTGGATGCGTGCCCGGTGAATGGCAATAGGCTCGCCCCCTATTCCATGGGACCTAAACATAAGTACACCTCTGTCTGCCTAACCCTTCAGGAAATACAGGCGTGATGACATGTAATGTTTTAACTGCGTAATTGTAGCAATAATATGTAGTTGTGCGTAATTGTTGACTTCAGAATGTATAGGATGTGGCAGAATGTATTCTGCATTAAAAAAAAACAATAGTAGTTGTCATAGTACAAACAGCAGGGATGAGAAACTATATATAATTAAACTTCTTTATTGGACGTAGGCTTCCTCTTAGTCATAGGTAATATCTAATGTTATGTTATTTACATAGCTAGGTATTTAGAAGGACAAATTGAGCACCCAAATCTATCATAAACCAAAATTCGCCCTGCCGTGCCACAACTTTAAACTTAGCTTACGTTCATCACCCAACTACAAACTCGGTTTTAGTTGACCAGAGTCTACAACGAGCGAACTTCATCTTGACTTTTATAAAGTCACAAGAATCGAGTTACAATTTCGGCACAGATAGTCGAGTGCCCTCGGGGAGTTGCTTTATGAAATTCAAAGGTTTCTCATAGTGGGCTTGTAGTTATTTTATTGTGTGACGAAAAATGCTGTTCGTAATATTTTCTGATGCTCCCAAAGGAGTCTGCCTGATATGACTGACAGGTGAGTTGAAGGACAGATAGAAGGTAAACGTGTGACCTGGAGTTCAACATTTTTTTAATCTACTGTCGGATTAGTTCAGAATACAACTTTTAATCTATATACCGAAACGAATGTGCCATTGAAAAAAAAAATACATCTTTCTGTATTTTATGTGGAGGTATATGTTTGCTGCGATCGCTTTTTGCCATCTTGGTATGAAGAAGCCGGGTATTGAAAATCCTGGAGCAAGTTTGGGAAATCCTTTGCCTACTAGGGGGTCACAAATGAGGCTACTAAAAAAAGTCACGAGATATCCTCATTGATCGTGAACTAATTTCGGCTTTTCTTTTTATCTGACAAGATAAAAATATTTCCGTGAAGGTGCCATCTATATAATAATATATATATAATAATATTTTGGTACCTGATAATAATCTGTACATAAAAAACTGTCATTATTTTCCTAAATAGTTATTGTTTTAGGAGCTATAGTTGCAAATTATTCAACCGTTAATGTCTACATTTAATTAAATTACAATATAAAATAAACCCAAGAAACAAATAATCAGTACCATATACCTATGTCAATTAAATGTAATATATAGGCTTGCACTTGGCACTTGGGTCAAATTATATTTTCTTTTCAGTTGTTTTTTATCTATGAACAACGATGTAACATTTTCCTGTTCAGTTCGATCTTTGCTTACACCAGCGAATACGAGCGTGATGAATGTTCTTATGTTTCCTACTAAGGGTTGCCAATTTTAGTTGCAATTAAATTAATGTGTTTAAATCTCTATAAATGTTGTGGTTTGCTCTCTACTAGAAAACTTTCCTTTCTAAATGTGTCATTATCCCTGCATAAGTGTCTTCCTTTTGATTCTGCCACCCAGAGATATCTGATAATACTACTGTCTGGACTTTGAAAGATACCATGATTCTCTGAGTTTGTTACGGCATTTCTTTTCCGAACTCGTCAGATAGGTAACTCCGCCGGCAAACTAGACAGTTAAAAAAAATTAAGGATCGACTTGTAAAAGTCTGTTCAAAAGATCTATTCACAGAAATAAATATCATTTAACGTTAATCATTCAAAGTAATACAAACATTTTCAAGATAGCTTACGTTCACACTAAGTATAAAATTATTTTCATATAACGTCGTTTCAATGTATTAAACCGATGTGTCAAACATTCAATCTTAACTTTTTAACATCTTTCTTCTTATATTCAAGGACTATGTAATACTTACTTTTCTTCTCGCCGCATGCCTGCGGCTTAAAACTATAATATGTGTAACATCATAACCGACATTGTAGCCCAAAAATTTACGGTTGGCAGCCCTGTTTACAGCGAAGGAGGAATATTTTAAAATGTTGGCACCGAACCGGTTTCCTCGAGCAACATATTTCAGGCATCCATTTAATTTTGTATCAAAGTGCCGCGACAATGTCGCTTTTAGACTTTTTAACTTACTTTATTGCTTCTCTGTGGGAAATAATGTAACGTTACGTATATTAAAACTGTTTTAATAATAATAATAAATTACGTTTCGTTCACTTTCATATTTTTAGAAATGCTGCATTTAAATATTTTGTGAATAAAGTGTGTATTTTAACTGCTTCGCTTCAGAAAATTTTGAGAGGTCAGCCTGACCATTCTGCTATACAAGCGTAAGTATTATTCATTGCCTTCAACTTTGACTACTACAATCGCTCCGTTTTCAATAGAGCAGCTTGAAATTCTGGCGAAAACGTAAAGCAAACCCGAACGTAGATTCTATCATTTATAAAAAAAAACAAAATGAACGAGAAATAGAGGGTAAGTAACTTCTTTAACGACTTCTTTAAAAATGGTTCAGAAATCGAAATCAAGGATTTCATACTTGTTAATCAAAGTAGCAGGTACTAGGGTAGTATAAAAGCGAAGAGATACCTTAAGCAGTTGTATATAGGTTCTCCTTAAGGTTAATCGAGCGGTTCTGAGAGTATCTTGTAGAGCTCGGGAGGATCTACCCGGATGGTTTCCGACCAATGGAGTTATTCCACCCTGCTGCACAAGCGCTGCACCTTGTTGAAGCAGTTTGAACTAAATTAAGATGCCGTATATCTTCATTATCGTCAACTAGTGATAGTGCTTTGGTTCAAGCGATCGCCTTCTTTGCAAAGCGGCGTTTCTTCTTCGTTCGGGAAATCCAGATGCTATTGATTACGTATTTATTAAAACTTTTAAGCCTTGTAAAAATGCTTATCTATTTCCAGAAATCAATATTATTTAAAAATTACTATATATAACTAATTGAAAACATGCACTTCATACGGTTTTGTTATTAAACCAAATCCTCAGTAAGCGTGTGATAAGATAATTAATTCGCACACGATTTCGTAAAGTCAGAGTGTGTGCGTTGGATTTGAACTCGAAACCTTTGACATGGCAGTCCTATAGTCATATCACTATGCTATCACTGCACTGATCAATACTACCAAACTCCGTAGCTCACCGACTTCGTGCCGAAAACATTCATCTACCGTTAACACATCCGACGGAACCCGCTCGCCGAGTACTTCCTACAATTCCCTTGCCAAATGTCGCACTCTACTGAACCTTAACCTTTTCCAGCCTCCTCACCCCTATATATAAAGCAAGAAGATCGCTTTTCGGATGGTTTATTGCTGTGTTAAATTTGTACAAGCAATTTCCCTGTGACGGTGCTTTCTTTATGTGCACGTACCTCGGAGACACTTTATTGGGCCTCTCTAATGCGTTCCGAAGGACTCATGAGGAAGAAAAATGAGTCTCGTAATGGGAATAATTCTAAAATACGGGACATTCAATTACGTATACTGCGTTAACGATACGCATATAGAAGTGCCAAAAAGTTAACTGACGTAGGATAACGTCAATTAAAATTTCCATAACAACAACAACATCAACATACCATCACGCCTGTATTCCCCGAAAGGTTAGGCAGAGGTGTACTTAATGTACACCCACAGTTCGCCGGTATGTTTGGGTCCCATGTAATAGGGGGCGAGCCTATTGCCATTCACCGGGCACAAACCCAAACTCCGAGCTGCTACTGAGAATTTCATAGAAAAACTCAATAACACTTTGCTCGACCTAGGGATCGAACCTAAGACCTCTAGCATAGCAGTCGCGATTGGGACCACTAGACCAACGAGGCAGTAAAATTTCCATGGTATGGATGGTTTTATCCAAGTATGCTTGGATATCTAAACCTGGATTTCGTATAGAAAGATTCTTGGTGCATTGGCTTAATGCATATAAATCAAGAACAGATGCAAACTTAGATATGAAACTGCTCGCATTTGCACCTAAAGGTGGTGGCATGAAAAAGAGACAAGTAGGTACCCTCTACAATCTACCTGGCTCTCTTTCAGCGAATATAACTTTATTGAACGAATAAGCCACAAAAAGCTTATCTAAGTTTGTGATGGAACAATCGGATTTAAATTTATTATGAGTTTGAGCTAAAAAGAAAGTTTAAGGGAACTTTCTTTGCTAGCTCCTTGTAAGTTTTTTTAGTACATAAATATATTACCTATTGATTTGAACTGAATTGGGTACTATTAAATTATTATCGATAGCTTTCCGCCCGCGTAGCCTATGTCACTCAGGAATAATGTAACTTTCTATTGGTGAAAGAATTTTCAAAGTCGTTTCAATAGATCCAGATTACCCCCTACAATGTCACAAACTCATAAACTTTAACATAAACGTAACATAACGTACCTTCACGCATGTATTCCCGAAGGGTTAGGCAGAGGTGTACTAATTTACACCCATATTTCGCTGGTATGTTTTAGGTCCCGTGTAATAGGCGGCAAGCCTACTGCCATTTACCGGGCACAAATCCAGACTCCGAGCTGCTATTAAGAAAATCCCAATAACACATTGCTCGACCTGGGGATCGAACCCATGACCTCTAGAGTAGCAGTCGTTCTTAGGACCACTAGACTAATGAGGCAGTCTGGCTAACTTTACCTCTTTATAATAAGTATTAATATAGATTATTTAAGTGCAGTGATAGCCTAGTGATATGACCATTGGACTGCCAAGTCAAAGTCAAGGCACGCACCTCTGACTTTTCGAAGTCATGTGCGTATTAATAAATTAATAATTATCACGCGCTTAAACGGTGAAGGAAAACATCGTGAGGAAACCTGCATGCCTGAGATATTTTCTTGACGGCGTGTGAAGTCTGCCAACCCGCAGTAGGCTAGCGTGGCGGACTATAGCCTAATCCCTCTCGTACTGAGAGGAGACCCGTGCCCAGCAGTGGGACAATGTAATGGGTTGATGATGATGATGATGATAGATTATTGGATGTTAACAGTCCTTTAACTAAAACACTTACGAGGTGCCATTACAGTTGTACAGTACTCCACTATTACAACTAGGTAGGTACCTACTCGTTATAAAGGTAACCAGACTAGAGAGACGTCAAAAAGTGTAAAGTAGAAGACATTTAATTACACAGTATATTATTATGTCCCTACTTGTGTGCCTTAATGTCGGATGTGGGGTGAGTGCGGTCGCAATTACCGCCAGTACGAAGCCCTTGACTTTAATGAATGTAGATGAATTTAGAAGAAATTGAGAGCTTTTGTTGAATTTGTTCCGTAGGTAGGTAATATTTAAATGGGTATACCTATACGCTTGAGAAGAGAGTGCTCATAAATAGTATGCGTCAGTGGTTCTCGAAAGCGCCTGATTTAACTGATTGAAGGCGCTTTAGGATAATTAGGCCATATGACTATAGTTCAAGTTCAAGTTCAAATGTTTTTATTTCAAATAACCTTTATGAAAAGTTATGCACAGTACCAAAAAGTTGTAATAAAAAGTAATAATATCACAGAAAACAATTTTATTATCATTTGGCGAAGAGGAGTTGGGTGTACACACGGTCACACATCAAGCTATACAGAAGTTAGTTTAGACTGACCTCCAATTGTAAAGATTTTCCGTACCATTCAAGGTCAGCCTATACTGGATTTGTAGAGCACGATGTGTAGCCGTGCGTACCTACGGCGGCGAGGTTAGTCGACGTTATTAAACAAAGACAGATACGATAAAGGTCGCAATTTCTTTTTCATGACGCGATGGAACAAAAAATTCTATTTTTTAAGTGAGTACAGTAACCATCTCCCCAACCCGTGGTTGCAAAACATCACCAAATAATTTTCGATAAATCTTTGCTTCAATTAAGCGTCGTGGATTAAATTGAAGCTTTAAAAAAACTCAGTTTATTAAAAAACACAACACAATGATTACATTTTCCAAAATAATTGGTTTATTCGTCGCGAAACCAAACAAAGTGTACCTACATAAAGGAAATTTATTTAATATTCAAACTCGAATAATTTTTCATTCGAAACGTTTCTGATTGACTTTAAATATTAAATGTAGAGTATATTATATATATTTGTTCTCAGTGCAGTCAGTCGGGCGTGGCGGGTTCACGTAATCTATCGAAAATAGTTAAATTCACTTTGTTAGTGGATTGGATGGACATTCGTATTTTTATTTTGGTACTAACATGCGTTGCAATACCTACATTTTTATTTTTGGTCAGACTCCTTTATCGGTTTATGAAAAATAACTGATCAAAGTTTCATAGCAATCGGATGATAGGTATACTTACGAACGAAAACGGGACGAATAAAGTTCAAAATTGATATTTAATGCCTTGTGTACCATTTTATTTGTACATAAAAGATTAAATAAATATCTAAATATTTTATAAGTGGATAAATAAAAGATTGAGAATTGAGAATAATTAAGATATGTAGATGACTATTTTTGTTTCCATACTTTCAGTAATAATGTTAAAATGGCATAGAAATTAGTTCGTTAACATGGGCGTTTGATATATTTTTTACTTATTTAATATTTTTCTTATATGGGATTCTTGTCTGATCGAGGAAATAATTACCTACCACTCTATAATCCATACCATAGAAAGTAACTCTATTTGTTACGATTTCATTCCTAAACTGCTGAAACAATTTGGATGAATTTTTGTATGGAGATGTGTTATACCTGGGACTAGGATATAGGCTACCTTTTGGCACAAAAACTTTTTTGTTATAGAAGTGAAATAGCGGGCAATAACTAGACTTAAATATGTAAATGTTTGGCCGTTGATTGACTGATTAACTGAGTTATTTTTGTGTTTGTTTGCTTATGAACATGCAAATACAAAATGTACCGTTTCCCCTAGTCCCAGGGAAAATGAATCTAGCAGTCTGTTTTTCTAACTCAATTATATTTTATAGCGGGCTGTAAGCCGGTCGCCGCCATTTTAAATAAGAGAAGGTTATTGAGTGCGCGGCTCGCGGACGGCGTTTTGGGGATTATCAGTAATCCCCGCGAGTCGGGGATTCAAGAGTCGCGTTTTAAGAATCACAAATAATAGCTAAGTCAAAGTGGAAAGGAGAGGGAGGAATATTGTTGATACTTTATGGGTGATTTTTGTTTTGTGTGTCAATATAAAGTAGGATCAGCTTTAAGACAAGGATCATAATTTATTCTATGTTGGGGATCATGTTTTCTATAAATCGTACCTATCTGTGGCACCTACCAAGTCTCGTTTTTCGAGATTTCAATACTTTCCTACATTATATTTATTAAATATGTTACCGAAGGGGGTTATCATGTGTTATTAGAAGGTCAAGATGAATGTTGGATTACCAACATTCATCGTAGAGATTACTCTACATTGGGATTGAGACCAGTGACAGCTACTGCTTACTACAATCGTTTAAGGTTTCGCCTACGGGGGTTGAACATGGACAAAATTTATGGTTCAATATGGTCACTGGTCAGTGTTAATAATTGCGGTGGTTGAACATAGTTTTAACCTCTTTTAACAGAAAAGTGAAACCGCCTTCAAAGTGTAATAAATGTAATGTGCTTTTAATTATGGTCGAATGTTTGTTTTTTGCCACCATATGAATTTTCATTTCGCAATACGAATTTATATTATGAAACATTACAAATGTAGATAAATTCCGAAAACTAATTTCGGACAGCACCGAAAATGTTTAAAAACTTGGCAAATCTGGTCATAACTAACAAATTACAATTTTAACGTTTACAGCGGCTGGAAGCGGAGCGGGCTACGGAATTAAAACCGTCCACCCCGATACAATTGCCGGGGACTTCGCAATAACTGCGGCTCGTGGGCGCTTCTTTTTTTGTAACACGCTGCGATGCTCCATTGTCGAGCAAATTCTACGGTTTAATATGATAACTATGCTCTTATTACTTTTTGTCTGTTACGTTGGTTTTTCATTAAAATTAAATTAAAGGCGCGTTTTTGCTAGACATTTTGCAACGTGTCTGTAATTTGTTACAGACTTTAAGGGTTAAATTGTCGATATTGTCTAGGTACATACGTAAGTCTTTTGCTCTTAATTAAATGCCGAGACTCAGGTGGCACATAATAGTATCAAGTGAGATGAAAATAAAGTGTCTGACAAAATCCATATCATATTTACAAAGATATGAAGTCCACTCTAGTTAAGTACACTAGACGCTTTACCAGCTAAACTACCGAGACCACTGCCTGTGATGTCGAATTTCTTTTACACATTTTACGTCTTCAGATGACGTCAGCAACATCTATTGATATATCATATCATATGTTTCTTCCAATTCATGGAGAAAAATATGATATGGATTTTGTCAGACACTTAATTTTGTATCTTCATTCATGCGTCATTGGCCGACATTCTCAGTTAAAAAGCTGTACGCTTTAGTGATCCAACATTTTTTTTTACTTTATTAGATTTCGCTCGTTTTTTAACTTTTTCTTCTCCAGAACTTTTCTGACCCAATATACATTTTTTTTAATTATCAAGAGAAATAATATTTCCACACTTTTTGAAAAGGATTTAGACTGACGTGCGCGTGTGGAAAGATATTGAGCAATGGTTATATTTAAATTAAAAAAAAATAGCAACCAAACCCAACCATAAACAAAAAACATTATTTTGAAATTTAAATCATTGATCACTTCATTCCCCTTCATTTTACTTATAATAGGGCAGCTAAGTGGGCAGTCCGAATATTTTTCCTTTAATAATTATTCATAATAGGCAATCAACCCTGTACTGCTGACGGCTGCCCGGGGCGAGGGGTCTGAGGGTATTAATTTGTTTTCATTCAATTTGCCGTTCGTATTTGATTAGGATTAATCATGTTTGTACTTGATTCGTTACGGAACCTTATTAGTTTGATCGTTCGGGAACCAGGAGATTCTGTTGGCTTGACACTTCGTCTTAGGTCTTGGTTGCTTATTTGTTAAGTGCCCAGATACCGAGTAGCCTATTTTGATAAACGGGTATTTGTAGATAGTCTCTTCAAAAATATTTATAAAAATGCTACTCACTTAATAAAGGTACGCACAGATACCCATCAAGTTATATAAAACCAGTACAAGCTGGCCTTAAATTGTGCGTTACTAGATTTGTATAGCTTGATGTGTAGCCGCGTGTACCTAAGTACTAAATTCTGATATCCAATTTGTTTATTCTTTTACAACCTCGCATAAAAGCTTGAAAATGTAACATCACACGCACATAAAAAATAAACAAATCATATAAACTTCAATCTCAGCGTATTACGATCCGACACAAGTATTATTACGATCAAAATTGTAGCGAAAATCACAAAAATTTAAATAAAACTCATAAAGTTGCCATCGTTAAAATTACCGCCAGAAACGAAAATAAAGCTAGCTTTTCACGAATTATTGTCAACCATCACCTCTCTGGCGGACCAAAAAGCAACTACATATGAGCTGGGAATTGGGAAAATCGACGTGAATGTATTATAATGTAGTTATCGTAGAAGTTAATTAACGCGCTATATATGCTAAAAATAGGCGGCCAAATTTTTTTTGCAAAAACCATATACATGCGTATTGGTGTGGGATGCAAGTTGTGTCGATACGTCGTCCATTGCTTCATATCATCTTTTAGGTTCGGCAGGCTGTGCCGGCGCTTCCGCACAGGACCCTCAAGAGGTGCAAATACTATAGTAACCTCAATGGAAGCTATAATTTTGAGTCGCTTGGGCTCGAGTGTTTCCATTCTTATGAATATTTTTTTAAAGATACCTATCACCTACACATCGTGAAACCAGAGGGCTGGCTTATTCTTGGCAACAAATAAATTGAATGGCAACGCTGATTCTTTGACGCTGATTCTTTGACGCTGATTCTTTGACGCTGATTCTTTGCCAGAAAACTGGCTACATTGACCATTGCCATGCTGCCAGTTTTCTGGGTACCTACGTTACCAGATGACAGCGGTGTGCATTTCGCTTATAATAGAAATAGAATTAGGATGATGAAACATCATCATTCTCTGGTTGTTCACTGCTGGGTATTTACCTCCTTTATGAATATGAAAGGAGAATAACTTAAAAGACATGAATACGATTCTAGAAAGGGTTTTTGTTTGGTATTGTAGGTTTATGTATGTAGGGGTGTTTGAGAAGCTCGAGCGGTAGATGTAAGCCAAATACATATAAATAAAACCCTTTTAAATCATTTGTGACGTAAACGTAGCCCGTCACTCAATTAGATTGTGATCATAAAACGGGGACCGAAGAGGCAAGGAAAATATCCTTTTATCATTATTTATTATATTTTATCCGTATATTAATTTCGGAGACAATGTTCTTTGGGCGCTTATTTTCTTTCCTAACTCTGTACCACAAAATTTTCCCCAGAACAGACACATTTTCCTCAACCGCTGGGAACTATCATCAATCTCATGTGCCATCAAAACTGCAAGCTTCACACAATAACATGTTGGATTAGAACATGTCGTCGGCAGCAAATGGTAGGAAATAGGATCCGCGGGCTCAGCCGGGGAGGAGTAATGACCGGCGATGGCGAATCATAACAACAGCGCTGCGCGGGAAATAAGAAGACGGGGCAGGGATGTAAGAGCCTCCGTGGATGCGGCAACAGATACAACTGTTGTCTACGACTCTACGTTGATTGGTGTTGTTGAAGTGATTTGCTTAAATATGCTTCTCATGTAAGAAGTTTCAGATATCAGTTGAGTACCTAACAAACTCAAGTGACGAAATTCCACAAGTCTTCTACATTTACGAGGTTCATCTTAAATTAACTCAGCCCCATTAAAAATAACTCCTGTTAAAGATGATTATGTTAAAATATTCTCTTTTGAGACACCCGTGACACCGTCATAAACTACTTATTTATCAGAAATATTTAACAGGGGCAAGATTTTTTAAAATTCTGAAGTCAAACAGAAAGCATTTCAGTTTGTCTGTATTATTCTGAAGAACATTAGCCATGTAGGTATATTTTATTAATTTTTCATATTTTTACTATAGTACTAGTGTCTTTCATGACAAGACACAAGACGAGTGACGTCACGGATGTCAACCGAGACTTAACACTTTAAGCGTAATTGCATAAATTAAAATAAAACAATCAACAAATAACTTATAACTTTATTGTGAATATCTCAATAATAGTGTGATACGTTACATACATTGTAGACCAGTGTTTGTGCTTTGGATAAACTACATAAAATCCCTTAAATAAAACCTACCCTATTTTGTAAAAAGATCGTCAATGAGTGTCAACAAATAGTGAAATTAGTGCAAGACTCATAACGTTCTGAGTGTCCAGTGTGCGCAAATCCTAACTCCCGTCAGTGCGTGTGACCATATAGTTCTGCCACTCCATGACCACCATTAAATACACCATAATAAAAACTTTGTAAACAACGCCATCTGTCTACCAATAGTCGAACCACGTGTTTTGTGAGCGGTATACCTGACATCGTAAAATTTGGCCCGTGCGCAGCGCGCATTACTGAACGATCTTGGCGCCATCTGTTGCACAGCTGCAAATATGAATAAATGTGGAGGTTGTGGGAAAATTCTCTCAAACAGCAACTCCATCAAATGCTGTAAATGTCCTGCAACATTCCATAAAGACTGCGTGAACATACCCGCAGCGGCTGGCGTCAAAACTACATGGATGTGCCCGGGTTGCAAGAGCAAAATACCCCGGGAAGATAACACATCAACGCCAGTAAGGGGACAGGCAGCTGACTACAATTCTGACGTTCTTACTAGTCCCGTTAAGCATACTGCAGAGACTAGCAAACTGGACCTGGCAAGCGAAATTCGTTTCTTCCGTAATGAGTTAAGTGCGCTTAGGGCCGAAGTTCGCGAAATACGTGAGGAAATTGTAGATTTTAAGACCGAACTCAAATCTTGCAATGAGTCCATCACTAAAATGGATATAAGAATTTCGGCTCTCGAACATAAATTTGAGGAGCGACTTCCTTCCGATGCTGACCCAGTGCAAAATACCATCGCGGAACTGAGACGCCAACTTAATGATCGCGACCAGGATTTGTTGCTTAATGACGTGGAGATAGCGGGAATACCGGAGACGAAGGATGAAAGTATATTGCATCTTGTCAAAGTCATCTCAACAAAACTCGGCGTCGACGTAGATGAGAGAGATTTTGTCCACGCAGAGCGAGTAGGTTCGACGCGCCGCAATCGAGTTGAACTAACTGATGGGGACACCTCGGCCTCTGCCGATCCTACTGTGCAACGGCCGCGATGCATCTCGGTGCGCTTCGCTCGACGCACGACGCGTGACCTTGTATTGCGCGCGGCACGGGTGCGTCGCGGTCTCAGTTCGACTGACCTACAGGTGCCCGGTACGACGAGCCGTGTGTACATCAATGAGCGCCTTACTCGCATAAATCGTCACCTATTTTATCTCGCACGCCAGGCTGGGAACAAGCATAATTGGAAATACGTGTGGACTAGAGACGGGATGATTTTAGCACGCAAAGAGGATGGCCGCAAGACGGAACGTATTCGATGTGAGAAGGATATTGAACTTTTTTTTATGTAATCATCTTTTTGGGACCTGAGTTCAAAAACAGTTACGTTAATCATGTTTTGTTAATGATTATATGGATTAATTTATTTTCGTGTACCTTTTGTATGTGCCTCACGGTGTTTAAACGGGAAATAGTTGGACAATGTGAACGCAATGTTCACATTGTCCAATTATGCTTACTTTGCACGCATTTCAATCAAGAAAACACTTTACTTATTAATACTATTACGATATTTAACGATCTAACATCCAATAATATACTTAACATAACTTACTACCTATATCTACTATACAAAAACTCAATACACATGCCTACAACTCAACTACACACATATCAAACTATTACAATATTAAATAAATCAGCCAGCAATAACACACTCAGAACAACCACCTACATATATCCACTATACAGACACTCAATACATATGCTTACAACTCAACTATACACAAATTATAACTACGTACATACTTTTTATAATATCTACACTTATTTTAATATTTACATGGAGTCCTTTTCAAAAGATAATTACGCACTTATAATGTTTTTATTATTTTGCAATGCCTAGGAACGACGGGTATCTGAAAGTTGGCTTTCTTAACGCGGGTTCCTTGGGCACACAACATGATGACTTTATCGCCGTTCTAGAACGTCATAGTCTAGATCTAGTTGCCGTAAACGAAACTTGGCTGCGTCAAGGAGAGGAGGGGCGCGCACAGGTCGTACCGGGATACCGCCTGCGCCATTCTCAGGGGGTGTTGGCTTTTATCTAAGGCGCGGTTTGACTGCCCGTACATGTCACGTCTGTGTTGACAGCAAATATGAATCAGTCGAACAAATGTGGCTCACGCTGAAGTTAAATCAAAAGAAATTAGCCATAGGTACCGCGTATCGGCCGCCTTGGCTCGACTTAGATCTTTTCCTGGATGCTATTAGCGACACAATAAGTACCTTGGGACACTGCGACCATTATTTACTTATGGGCGACTTCAATGTTAATGTGTTGAATACCAGTGACCGCAAAACAAAAAAACTCAATGAGTTCCTTAACTGTCTCAACCTCACGCAAGTGGTTACTTCACCTACTCACTTTACGGAGACCAGCGAAACATTGATAGACCTGATATGTACAGATCTCCGCCAAAGATCAATAAACGTGGAGGCATTTGGATCACTCCAGGGTCATTCTTTTATTAGCTGCGAATTCAACGTTAAACGCGAACATTTTAAACCATACTTGGTAACCTATAGGCCTATAAAATATATATGCATCGACCAACTCAACGCGGATCTGCCACTGTTAGACTGGGATAGCTTATCCTTACTAGAAAATGTCGACGACATGGTCGAAGTTTTTAATAAACAGATAATATACATTTTTGATCTCCATGCGCCATTTAAAAAGTGTATTATAAAAGAACCTACGTACCCGTGGATAACTGACACAATAAAAACCACGATGCGACTACGGGACGATGCATTAGCCAAGTATAGAAGCACTAAATCCGAAACGAAAAAACATTATTACAAACAGTTAAAAAATCTGGTACTCAGTTCACTACATACGGAAAAAACAGCTTACTTTAGACATAATATAAATAATAAAATAGGGGATCCCAAGGCACTATGGAAAAGTTTAAAAAATACCTTAATTCCCTCTAATCAAATAAAAGATCTGCTAAATCTCTGCAGATCTCATAACAGGCAGCCACAACTATCTCGCACTTAACGTTTTATGAATTCCATAATTATAGTGACGCCATTTTTAAAATAATCCCAGTAAACCTACAAATTGTTTCGCGATGCATAAATAGTTTAAAATCAAATGCTGAAGGGGCAGATCAAGTCACGTTAAATATGCTGAACATGTCACTTCCCTACATATTACCATCAATTGAATCAATAATTAATAAATCTATTGAGACGTCTACTTTCCCTAGCGCATGGAAAACTGCCACAGTCATACCTTTACCCAAAATAGCTAACCCGGTAAGTGTAACAGATCTCAGACCGATAAGTATTTTACCTTGCTTGTCAAAAATACTCGAAAAGGTTGTATGCCAACAATTAACCGAGTACTTAGAAAAAAATAAAATATTACCAGAGCTTCAATCGGGGTTTAGGAAAAAACGCAGCACTTCCACAGCACTCCTTGATGTCACTGATAATATACTGTCAGCACAAGTTTTTTTTTTTTTTTTTTATTCTGAATTGTTTTGGGGTTTTTATCCTCAAGGATACGTCAACCCCATTGTATCTTAAACATAGTATGCACTGATAATACTTTAAAATACTAATAGTACTAAATAAACTACTAAAATAAACTAACATAAAGTTAAGACAATATAAGAAAAAAATATGGATCCACGACTACTGCTAAATTACAAAGTTTTTTTGCTAGGTCTGACTTAGGTTGCGACAATATCGTCTGGATTAAACCAATATCCCACCTGTTCAATGCATATTCTTTCTGCAATTCTTGCCTTTCATCCCTATTTTTTACACATTCCATCAGCAAATGTTGAACGTCCTCAATTTTATCACAGGCAGTACAATTTGGTGACCCTACTTTTTTCATCAAGAACGCAAACTTTGCCGAAGGATAGTGCCCAGATCGGAGCCTTAAAGCTAGCTTAACATATTTTCTATTACATCTTCCATCATCAAACCAAAGGAAACGAGGAGGCTCATACTGAATAGTTTTATACCAAATTCCTTTTGTTTTCGACTTTTCATCAAAATAGTTTTTCCAGTACTCGTGGCATTTAATTTTGAATTTAGGGATTAAATCTGAGTAATCCGGCAAAAAATGCATGTCATTCCCTTCTACTGCTGCTAATTTAGATATTCGATCAGCTTCCTCGTTACCCGTCACACCAATGTGAGCGGGAACCCATTGCAACTTAAACTCAATGCCATTCCTACATAATGTCGGCATAATACTAATAATATCATAGGCTATCGATGCACCCCAATCCCAGAGGCGCATCGAGCCACATGTTGCAAAGCGCTTTTGCTATCAGAAAAAAAAACCATTTTATTTAATTTTTTATTATTAGCATATGTCATGGCCTGAAAAATTGCAATGAGTTCCAGCGTCATGATGGATACATAAGTATTTATTTTGAAACCGGTTTTAATATTCAAATTTTGATAGAAATATCCAATCCCCTGCCCATGTGCACTCTTTGAACCGTCAGTGTATAATTTATTCCAACCACTGTACTTTACATTTAATTCTTGAATAACATTATTTAACAATAAATTAGGTTCAAATGACTTCTTATTGCCCGTTACACTTTCTAGATCGGTTTTAATAATTTACTGCATGTCGATGGCTGATACCCAGATATCCAAACTAAACATTTTAAGCGTATCTGATGACGAAATTTCAAATGGTTTTATGTCAAGGATTGTTTCAGCAAGTACAGCCCTTTTTTTATTCTCCCAGTATCTATTATTGCAAAGATCACTCAGCTCTGACATCATATCAACAGTTGTATTACGAGACCAGGACACGCTTTTCAACACAAACTTATATGCTAGGTATTTTCTTCTTAGGAATAAAGGCATTACGTTTAGCTCGCACTCCATGACATGGATTGGGGTACTTTTAATAAAACCTCCAACAATTCGCATTGCTTGATTTTGTATTTTATCCAGTCTGTTCATATGTATCTGGGCACCACAGTCATAAATAAAGCTACCATAATCAAGCCTACTCCTTATTAGTGACAAATACAGTCTACGTAAATGCTTAGTATGTACACCCCAGTTACTACCCGCCAACACTTTCAAAATGTTAAGAAATTTAGAGCACTTATCTATAGTTTCTTTAACATGTTTTCCCCAGCGCAAATTTCTATCGAGCCAAATTCCCAAATACTTCACACAATCCGCTCTAGCTAATAGTTGACCGTTTGCTTTTAAGGTTGGGAAAAGTCTCCTCTGACCTTTACTAAAAAGACAGTAATTTGATTTATTTGTAGATAAATCTAAACCTAATTCATCTAATAAGATTATTGTAGTATCAAGCGCTTGTTGTATACGTTCCTCACATCTTCTAATGTCTTTGTCACTAAAAAACAAAACAAAATCGTCTGCATACTGTGATCATAGTATATTTTGCGTTTGGAGGCATATTTTATGTGTTATTAAATTGAAAACCAACGGGGATAAAGGATCACCCTGTGCAAGGCCTTTATTGGTCCATCTAGAAAGTGTGGTTTCGTGAGTGTCCGATTTAATATTAAGGTATCTTTCGCTTAAAAAGGACCAAAGGTATATACATATTTTAGTTCCTATTTGAAGATTATCTAATATTTTTATCGCCACATCAACAGAGACGTTATTGTACGCATTCTCAATATCTAGGAAACAAGCTAACGTTGGTATATTCTTTGAATATCCTATTTGAATATGTGTGACTAAGCGAGTTAAAGAATCTAAACATGACTGTGACTTTCTAAATCCAACAGTATAAGGTGAGAGAACTTTTGTTTTTTCAATATACCACTCTAAACGTCTACATATTAATAAATGAAAAATTTTGCATAAGCAAGAAAGTAAGGATATAGGTCTTAACTTAGGTTCACTATTAGAGGCGCAGCTAGCTTTAGGAATGGGAATAACCTGTATGTTTCGCCATTGTCGAGGAATAATGGAAAATTTAAGAATATGTCAGCACAAGATGAGGGCATGTGCACGCTTTTGGTTCTGCTCGATTACTCCCGCGCTTAGGTTGCATAAATATACCTCTGCTTTTATCCAAATTACACTTCTACGGTTTTGATGATAACACGATAAAATGGTTCCATAGCTACCTCGAGCACCGTCACCAGCTTGTCAAATTGAGATCAAGTGATGGGACATCCCAAGTTTCATCCCTTACGCCTGTTAACAGAGGAGTCCCACAAGGATCCATTCTTGGTCCCATTCTCTTCATATTATACTGCGCGGACGTGGCTAACTGTCTCAAAAAATGTAAATACCATATATATGCCGATGATATACAGATTTATATATCTTTTAGACCTAACCAGTATTTAAATGCCTTTGCCGATATAAATCATGACCTCAATAATATAGCCGAGTGGTCAGTGAAAAACTGTTTGGTACTAAACCCGGCAAAGACTAAATATATGGTATTTGGCACAAAGCATATGTTAAATTAAATTTACCCCCCATTTTAAATCTTACATTAATGCGGGAACCTATTGTAAGAGTTTTTGAAGCACGTAACCTAGGACTATGTATTGATACAGAGCTTAGATATGAAAAACATATATCAGAATCGGTCAAAAATTGTGTTTACCGCCTAAAAATTCTGTACAAAATGAGACCGTACATATCTGAAGAACTACGTGTGCAACTGGTTGAGACACTGGTTCTTTCCAAACTTAACTACGCTGACACCGTTTACGGACCTCGCTTGCTGGCTAGAACAAATAGGCTTATACAAAGAGTACAGAACGCCTGTGCACGGTTTTGTTTTTCGGTCCCCTATAGAAGTCATGTCACACCTATTCTTAATAAGAATTCTATGCTTAAAATGAAATTACGCCGTAAGCTATACCTGGCATGCCTTCTATTTGGAGTGATTAAGTACAAAGAACCTTCGTACTTATATAACAAGCTGGGCTGGGTCTCGAGTCAGAGAGGAACCGCTGCTAGACGTTGTGCCCAGCAGCTTACTATTCCGCCACACAGAACGGCAGCCTTCAGAGGTTCATTCCGCTACGCAGCCTCGAAAATATGGAACAACATTCCGCCACCACTGAGACAAATAGGTACACTGCCTCTCTTCAGGAGACGACTACGACAACATCTTTTTGGTGCACAACGGGAGTTAGGCAATGTGGAGGTGGATTTATCAGTCATTATGTAGCACCTAATAATAATATCAAAATTCTAATTCTAATCATACATATTGAATAATAATACTTAATTTTTAAATAATACAATAATCTATATACAATACATATTTTACAATAATCCATTCACTATAATTTGCTTTTGATAACGGAAACAGTAGGTAGGTACCTGCGCGACCGCAGCGGGCTATTCGTATCCCAATCATCCCTCCTTCCTCCTCAGCGGCTTTAGTGCGGTGGTAAATGATACGAGTATCGGTGGTAAAATAATCACGATGAGAGGTTGGCAGCAGCCTAAAGCGAGTACTACTCAAATCAAATCAATCAAATCAAATGTTTTTATTTCAAATAAGCTTTTACAATCGTTTATGAAACGTTATTGACTCTAGTTGCACGGTTCCAAAAGGTTGATCCTATGGAGAAGAATCCGGCAAGAAACTCCATGGACACTCTTTTAAAATAAAAGATGTTACATTATTCACTTTACACTCTGGCGATAACAGGATGTGAGTACATCGGAGGTTTATGTCATAATTAGCCTGAAGTCAGGATTAAAATTAGATAAGGTTCTCAGAATCTGAGAACTCAATGTCAATCTAAAACAGATAACATATGTGAAATAATACACATCATCAAAATATATTAACTATAAACTACTTAGACATAAGTGGCTACAATGTACTCACATTTACAGTTCCTGTATACATAAAGTTCTAGTAAACAATACAAAAGAAAATTGTGAGTGACTAGGTAACCTCAGGGTGCCAGGGAGACCACCAGTGCATCAGTATTTTGACACCACACATTTTTATCATCAACATAGTCCTTGATTTTATAATATGCCTTCTTAACAAGAACAGATTTAACATAGTTTTTAAATTTCTTGCCGGTGAGATCGGTGACAGATTTTGGGAGTTTATTGTAAAAACGTACGCAATTTCCTAGAAATGATTTATTTGTTTTAGTTAATCTAAATTTAGGTACCACTATTTTATGTTTATTTCTAGTATTATGGTTGTGAAAGTCGCTATTTATGCTGAAAGTATGCAGATTTTTACGGATATACATGATGTTTTGAAATATATAAAGTGACGGCAGCGTTAGTATATTGACGTTCTTGAAGACTTCTCTAAGGGAATCGCGAGACCTATAAAATATGTATAATATGGTTAAAAAAAAAAAAAAAAAATAATAATAAAAAAAAATATGAACACAGCGCTCACCGTCTCTTTATGGCCTCCGAAAAGATATGTACATTTGTCTTTATCGTAACGAGCGTCACGGAATAGGCTCCTGCCTTCCATCTACCTCCAGAATTTATTATTCCTAAAAAAAAAAAGATAACACATTATAAAATAACAAACGAATATATTATACCTACTTATTCTAATATGAACACAATTTTGTTAGTGTACTACTTACCTCGTCACTCATATACTTCTTTAATTCTGATGAGACGTTTCTTAACTATTTTTATCCGTATTTATTATAAAATGTATTATCTTGAAAAGGCAATCATGTTGGCGCAACAAACAATGACTACACGCACACGTGCACCTCGGCTCGGGACCAGTTCCCGTGTAGCGTAATAGATACACCGTAACCTGTTTTATATTATTTTATTGATTCCTACACGAAATGTTACAATGTAGCATGACACACACTAACACACACACGACACTCTTGCACACGAGCACGATATTCACCTACACAATTTCTCTGATTGACATCCGTGGAGCACGAGGGCTCCAGATGAAAATCAGCGTTAAGCATTTAATTTTGCTTAACAATCTGCTGATCTGGAGACCCGTTTGGTACAGCCGTGAGACGCATACCTAATTTAATTTTAAGAGTATACTTCACTATGTCGTCTCGTTTTTATATCTTCTTTTTTATTTTTATTATGTGTATTTTGTGTCTTTGGTGCTGGCCAAATAAACGTTTTTTCTTTCTTTCTTTCTTCTTTCTTTCATTAGCTTTCTTATTAACATCTGAGTATATTCAGTCGGGTATTAAATTTTTATAGTCTATGACTTCCTAAATAGTTTGTTTATTTATAAGTTATTACAATATTACTTAAATATATTATAGTAGAAAATATATTATATGGTATTAAATTGTAACTTCAACGTTTTGTAGTAAAGTACAGATACAAAACAAAAAAGGGTACCTACCTACCTAATATATCAAAAATTCTAAAAGCCACATCCAACCGTTCGCGGCTCCACAATCGATACGTCGCCGTATAGTGCTCCTGATTGGATCCCCTTCAAGAAGCGTCGCGTTGTCGTCGCGTTGTCGCCGCCCGACAAATTGTCCGAACGACGTCGGTAATTGGACGCGCGTCCGATGGGACGTCGCGCGCATCAACATGCAAGTATGCTGTAATTTCCTCGCGCATGTGTAGAGCATAAAATAATGGTGTGCATGCTTCAGAATAATTGAGTACGGTGATTAGGTTACCTTTCTTTTTTCCGAAGTCCGCTCTCGGACTTCGGAAAAAAGAAAGGTGCAATGTGGTAGGTTTATAGTTAATTTAATATGTTAATGTGCAATTAGGTTCGTTCAAATATACATCTGCATAAATATTAGTCTTAAATATTAGTGTCTTTTACTTAACAAATTTAATTTTTTAACCCTTTTTGCTAATCAACTCATACAACTTCGGCAACGACTTATAAGTTGGGCAAACACTAAATTAAATAAGGTACGCCACCAATTAAGTACCCACACAAGTAAACAAAAGCCGGACTCGTAAGCTGCGGCCGGACGGGGCGGCTCGGACGCCCGCCGTCCGATTAGGACGCGTCCGGCCATTGAAAGGAAATCCGGATTTAGAATTCTTTGCTGAGATTGTAAGCCTTCTTTTCGCGTCTTCGACGGCCGGTATCTTGCGTGTTTGGTGAGAATAACTAGGAGAGGGTTTTTGTGGACGATCTATACAAAATGTTTTATTTAATTGGCAATACTGTTGTATGAGTAAATCTAAAAATGAAGAGGTTACGAAAATTATATAGGTACTTACTAGTTTACGAATTATTTGCGGTTTTTTAATATTTCGGAAGGCCTGAAAGGATGCTGACTTGAATCGCTTGTCCCATATAGGTACTCTTTGTTCTTCATCAAGCAAAACTAGGGTGAAAAGTACAAGTCAATTTAGTAGATTATACAAATAGTAGATTTTCATAAAATCAACGAATTGACTTTTTAATCATTTTTTAAAATTTAAATATTGAGATATTGTTTAAAAACTACTTGAGGTTTTATATGAGCATTTTTACTTTTCTACATTATCTGTATATTCTAACAATCAAACAGTTCTAAATAAATCGGAGTAACGATCACACGTCTTTTAACTTGAAAATCTCCCGCATGCCATAATAAATCTTATTACTATCATCATATGGTCCTTCGAGCCGGATTATTTAACTTTGTGAGCGAGTTGCGAGATGTCATGCGGGAAAAAAGATGGTGGTTTTTTCCGTGAAAATTAGAATTCAAAATCTTTCGGTGATCAACAATATAGATTGTAATATGAGATAAGCATCGATCGATTGAGAAACGAGTGAGATAATTAAAAGTGTGATCTTTTAATAACGTGAGTGAGATATACATACATAATACGAGAATTCAATACTTATACAAAATGGAAACGCTTATTACACTACAAGAGGAGTTAATGATTAACTTGAAGAAAGCTGAACGGAATTTTAAGAAAACGCCTAAAGAGAGGATTAAACGGCCATACTTAGAAACAAGACTAGAGGTACTGGAGTTACAATATACTGAGTTTAAGGAAGGTCATAAGGCAATAATTTCGAAGGCTTCAAGAGATAAGAAAGAAGCGTATTTCACTGAGGACTATTACGAGAACTTTGAGGAACTATACGTTCAATATAAAACTAACTTAAAAGATGCTTTGCAATCGCTACCTAACGCTGAAACGGTAACATCAAAGGACCCTGGTAATCATGAGAACAGCCATGGTGATGTGAAATTACCACGAATACATCTTCCAATATTTGGTGGAAAATACGAGGATTGGCAAATGTTTTTCGACATGTTTGTGACATTGATTCATAAAAACAAAAACCTATCACTTGTGCAAAAATTACAATATCTGAAAAGCAATCTTACTGGTGAGCCTCAAACCCTTATACGAAATTACACAACAACTGAAGCAAACTATGAGGATGCCTGGAACCAATTAGTTCGCCGTTACAACAATAAGAAATACAACTGTAATGCGGTTCTAAAAACGTTATTTGCACAAAAGAAGATAATTTCGGAATCTGCTGGCGCCGTCAAGCAATTGTTGGACAACACATCCTCCTGCTTAATATCTTTGAGAAATATGGGAATAAACACTGAAAATTGGGACAACATCATCGTTTACATGACTGTTTCAAAATTAGGAATGGAGTCGATGAAACTATGGGAAGAAAAGTCGAGTCTGTCAGAGGAGTTACCTACCTGGAGTCAGTTACAAGAGTTTTTAGAAGGAAGATTTCGGTCAATGGAGATGATCGAGAGCACATTTCACATAACACATCGTTCAAAACCAGCAATAAATACAAGCTCGTTTTACGTATCTACAGAGAATGAAACAAAGGTGAAATGTGCTATGTGTCAAGAAGAACATTTCTTATACGCCTGTAAGCAGTTTAGTTTAATGACACCAAAAGAGAGACAAGAGTTCGTAGCGAGTAATAAGTTGTGTTTCAATTGTCTCGCCCCATCGCATTTTGTGATGAAATGTCGTAATAGAGTAAGTTGTAAGAGATGCGGACGGAGACACCATACACTACTTCATTTTGACAAGGTAATACCAATTATCAACTCAGCGTCACCATCGACTGACCCACAACCTGGTGTGTCAACAGAGGAGGTTAAAATTGTTACCAACTTTTCTAAAGAATATACAGAGGCTAACACTGTGCTGCTAGCGACTGCAAGTATTAAGGTAACATCCAAATATTATGGTAAATACATTGTAAGAGCTTTAATTGATCAGGGCAGTCAGGCATCTTTTGTCACAGAAACTATTGTACAATTGTTAGGCTTGGTACGAAAACCAGTAAATGGCTGGGTGTCAGGTTTGGGAGATGGTCGCACTAAAATAAAACACATTGTTTCATTACCTATAGAATCTTGTCATAATTCTCATAAGGTTGTATACATTAATGCATTTGTTCTTAAAACATTAACATCATTTTTGCCGGCAGCTGACCTCGAACCTCTTGAGTGGCAAGAAATCGAGGGTCTAATGTTAGCTGATAGTGCTTTAAATAATTCTGGTAAAATTGATGTGTTACTAGGTGCAGATGTTTACAGCGAGATCATACAAAACGGAGTCCTTAAACATCCTTCGAGAAATATTATTGCACAAAATACCATCTTTGGGTGGATTCTTTCAGGCCGAGTCTCACACAAATCACCCTTTTTAAACCGAGTAATAGGTATGCATGTAAGTGTGGCATCAGAGGACAACATCCTTAAACAATTTTGGAAGATGGAGAATGAACCACAAAAACTAGAGAGAGAATTTACCAAGAGTGAGAAGATATGTGAAGAATATTTTAACAAAACTACAACACGAGATGGAGAAGGCAGGTATGTAGTCAGGCTACCCTTCTCCACAAATGATCTAAAATGCGTATACAACAATTCAAAGGAAATAGCTTTGAGGAGATTGCTACATCAAGAAAAACGGCTATTAAAAGATGTTGAACTTGGAAAAGAATACAATAAGGTAATTGAGGAATATTTAGCCTTAAATCATGTTACAGAAGTTCCTGAGAGTGACATGGGAGCTACAATGTCTGTTTATCTTCCTCATCATGCAGTTGTAAAAGAAGCAAGGACGACTACGAAGGTGCGAGTTGTGTTTGACGCATCATGTAAAGGAAACAACAATACTTCCCTAAATGACGAGCTTCTAGTGGGTCCAAAACTTCAGCATGATCTGCGTCATATTCTTATGAGGTGGAGAATTCATAAGATAGTAGTTATTGCAGACATTGTAAAAATGTACAGGATGGTGCGAGTAGCAGAGGATGATTCAGATTTTCAGAGATTCATGTGGAGATTTCATCCTACCGATCCTGTAAAACATTTCAAAATATTGCGCCTTACTTTTGGTACAGCATGTGCCCCATATTTAGCTGTAAAATGTTTACAACGTCTTGCTGAGGATGAAGAAGCTAAATATCCGCTTGTAGCCAAAATAGCTAAGGTAGATTTCTATATGGATGACCTAATGACTGGTTTACAAACTACAGAGGAAGCTATCGAAAGGTATGAAGAGATGAGTAAACTAATGAACAGTGGAGGATTTATTCTACAGAAATGGAACAGTATCGATAAGGAGTTTTTGAATTACTTTGGTATAAAAGAGAATGAGAATGATTCAACAACTAAAGTTAAAATCAAAGATGTGATGAAAGTTCTTGGCGTAGGTTGGAATAGAGACTCAGACAGCTTTGAATGTATCCATAATATACTTGAGCACGAAGAAGACTACACAAAACGACATGTAGTGTCAGATATAGCACGTTTACATTTACCTTTAGTTTATCCAGCTGATCACGCTTCAAGAGGATTAACTTCTAGAGAATTTATTAATAATTATTTATGGTGGAGAAGGCCAAAATGGCTAACAAAAGGAGTGAAAGGCTTTGAGACCGATTTTATCATCCAAGACACAGAGAAGAAGAGAAAATTAAACATTTACTACATTACATTTACATTTACATTCGTATTATCAATGAAGAAATCATATGGGCTAAGTTTTCGAGTTTACGACGAACAATGAGTAATTTAATACGAAACTTACATACGAGGAGCTGTCTACAGTATTAGCACAGGTAGAAAGTAGTTTAAATTCCAGACCAATTACTGCTATTAGCGATAACCGAGACGACCCTCTTCCTCTTACACCAGGTCATTTTCTTATTGGTGAACCTTTGATAAATTTAGCTGATGAGGATTATAGTAAACATAACATTTCAAATTTAGTTAGGTGGAGACTAACACAAAAAATTGTTAGAGATTTCTGGAACAGGTGGTCCAAAGAGTATTTAGTGTCTCTTAATCAAAGATATAAATGGCATTCTAAAATGAATGATCCTGAGATTGGTAATATTGTCATATTAAAGGAAGACAATGTGCCACCTGCGAAATGGCTCTTAGGGAAAATTGTTGATACACACCCTGGGCCTGACAACATAACCCGAGTAGTTACAGTTAAATGTAAGAATGGTATATTTAAACGCCCACTTAGCAAAATATGCATACTGTGCAAGTAAAGATGTATGTTAAATGCATGTTTAATTATCATACGAGAAATATTTAGATTCTTTTTACATTCTCATGGTGTGCTGATTTTAGTAACTTGTGTTTTTATACTTTATCTTTACTGTACTTCAAATATTTAAGTTTAGATTAGAAAACTTGTGCATTTAATACCTACTTTATTGAAATTTAATACTTAATTCGTTATACAGTCCACTATTTCACGTTCACAATTCGTTTTGTTAGAGTATCATTATCCGCCCATAGATTTCATAACTTTACATTGTGTAAAGAACTTAGTTCTTGGTGGGCGGAATGTTTAAAAACTACTTGAGGTTTTATATGAGCATTTTTACTTTTCTACATTATCTGTATATTCTAACAATCAAACAGTTCTAAATAAATCGGAGTAACGATCACACGTCTTTTAACTTGAAAATCTCCCGCATGCCATAATAAATCTTATTACTATCATCAGATATAAATATCATTTTTTATCTAAATATTATATTTAGTTCTAAATGAAACTTGAAAAAACGATACGATAATTATTATTAACAAGAAGGTTGTAAGAAGGACATTGCCCTTTCCTATTTTTGGACCTATTCTCGGGGTTTGCGGCTTACCTGAAACCCCCTTAGGATAGAGGCCGATATAATATAGCGAGTTTGTCCCTGGCTTATACCTCAATTTATACCCGGCTTCACTGACGGACAATATCGCGACACCCATATGTTACCTTTACCTTAAGGTATTTTGGGAATGGCGATAGTGTCCCTTGGTATTAATTAAGTTGGATTTTTGCGATTTCCAGTCATTTATTATGTAGTTTTTACGTTATCTTGGGTTTTGTTATAGGAAACATTTCAACCTTATTAACCTTAGTTTGCAAATAAACAAGTTGTGTTTGAGTATTCTTAAATAAGATAACCACCAATTTTTAAAGCTCATTTTATTTAACTTTGTTTTGATGGTGTTTTTTTATTAACTTACGGATGTAACCATAATAAAATATAGGTACCTAATTAAAAATGTAAGTGTATATTATGAAATAATTAATATCAGTGTTTCTAATAATAATTCCAATGAAAAGTCGCATACATTGACTCTCTGAGAATAAGTTTTTATTTTAATCGAACGATCCTGCAGAAACATGATGTTTAATTAACGAATACTTATATATAACAACTAAATGTTATGTCATTTTCGGCTACAGACAAAAAATATATATAAGTGGATATAATTTACTTTAAATTTAGTACTTTAATTTATTTATGATCCCCGTTTGACCGCCACATGTGTATCCAGACTTATTTTAATTCGCGTGTGATCCCGTGTTATTTCATTTACGAAGTTTTTGTATCTGACCCGGCCTAATGTTTCTCTATTGAGTTGCTTTGTTCGCACAACAAAACAAATGGGATCAACGAATAACATGGTTAACATGTTCATATTGTTTATGTTCGTAGGTACCTACCATTAATGTAAGTAGGTACATTATTTTCCGTTTTTTGTAAATACAAACTAACGTACATTTTTCAGACTCTTTTCTTTTTCAAAAGGCATCCGGAAGGATTTCCACGGACGGAAAATTTTACAACATTTGTTCACCAATTCCCATGACTTATTTAACTTTTGGGGAACTCCTTTTAATTATAGGGGACATTAAAGGGGTCCGAAATAGCTTCGTTATTTTTATTTTGTTAAAAGTTACAGAAGTATAAATAACTAACTACCGTCTAAGTAAAATAAAATGTTCCGTTCGTCAAGAATTTTATGATTAAACTTTACGGAAACGACACTATAATACTGGTTAGGGTTGGCAGTACGGGTCTCCACTCAATGAGTGCCTGAACGTGGAAGGCGCTGTCGTTGAGGCCGGCCTAGAGAGAGATGGCGGGAGTGAGGGCTGGTTCAAGGTAGCGCAGAAAAACAGTACCTGGAAGGAGTTGTGGAGCCTTTGCCCAGCAGTGGGACAGTCATGACTACATAAATAAAATACTTAAATTCCTACACACACGGAGACTGATGTCAAATAATTAGCCAATTAGGGTGTCGATCGCCTATCATATAGGTCCATATCGTGCCCTTAGTGGAAGTTCATAATAAAGAAAGAAAATACACCCTAATTATGTGGTGGGCAATGTGGGCATGTTTCTATAAGGAGGGAAACTTATAATATTTAGTTATTTATATGACAATTGTCACCAGGATGTACAGTGGGTTATAGCTGTTACCTGACCCACCTTAGGTGGGCCGGTGGCTTCAAAGTGGGTCAGGTAACAGCTATAACCCACTGTACGTTGGTAAAGGATAACTGACATCCCTGATGGCCGTCGCAAGTTCTGCGTAAATTAATGGTAAAATTCCTTAGTGACGATTGTTCTGAGTTGTAAAATAAAATATGTCCAGGGGGCACTATCAAGATATTAACTTTCTGAGAACAAAATATAAGAGTAACCTTAAGATGAATGAAAATATTGGTATTTTCCACTGCCTCATTAGTCTTGTGGTCCTAAGCGCAACTGCTACGCTAGACGTCCCAAGTAGAGCAAAGTGTTATTGGACTATTCTATAAAATTCTCAGTAGCAGCTCAGAGTTTGGATAGTTCCCGGTGAATGGCAATAGGCTCGCCCCCTATTACCTAAATGGGACCCAAACGTACCGGTAGGTACACTATGAGTGTACACTGTACAGTCTTTGCCTAACCCTTCGCGGAATACAAGCGTGACGGTATGGTATCCACTGTCTTTACCTCAGGCCGTATGTTTTAAGAGAGAGAGAGAGAGAGGCGAAATCCCTTTCATTCAACCGTGAGATTCGTTGAGATGCATAGATGCAGCAGACTCATTTTGTTGGCTTTAGTTGTACTTTGAGGGAAGGAGGGATGTCATATGAGTTTTAACGTAACTGATGAAGCGGCGGTAGCCTAATTTTTTTCTTTATTATTTGCATTTATTTCAGGCAACAAGGCCCATATAAAAAAATATATAATACAATAGGTAATAGCTAGAATAATAATGGCCAGAGCGTCGGACTTGCGATCATGTTTGTAGGCCATTGACACGATTATATCTTTTTTTTATATTACTTGGGCCCAGTAGGTTGTCAAAGTAATTGCGGCATCAGTGGTGTTCTTCAGGTCCTCAAAGGTATACGGACACTTTGGGCATTCCAACAGATGGACCATATTCTAGTCAGGGGCACCACACTCGAAATGGGTGGCGGATGGATCTATAATCCCCCATTTTACTAGGCTGTGGTTCAAGCGACATACTTGAGTACGCAGTCTCACTGCTATTAGGTACAAACGCCACTATATACATTAACAGGTCATTTTAAAATGGGCTTCTAAATCTATACTTAAAAACAACGACAAAGTTCTGTTGCAATGTTCTTTCATTGGTACAAGGGAAGTTCGTTAAAGACAGCGAGCCAATGTCTTTAATGTGCTCGTTAGTTTCGAGTGCTAATTGTGCCACCCGGCGCCGCTCACAATTGCCTCCAATGTTCACTACACAGATGCATTGGGAAGTTATTAAAACTTGTTAAGAGGATTCGTTAAGAGATGCTGTTGGCCCCGTTTGAGTTACGTACTTATTGCAACTGTGCAAAATAAAGGTAGACTTTCGGAGTAAGCTTCAGTGAATTATTTTTCTGGCTTAACTCGGCAACAAGCAGGCGAGCCACCTAGCCACCTAACCAAAGAAGTTGCGTTGTCGAACCTATTTAAGGAAAAGGGAGGGGAAGGAGAAAACGAGAAGAAAGGGGACTGAGGAATAAATTGGGCCACGGGCGCTCCACACTCACCGTACGAAACGCAACAGTATGCATACTATATGCTACTTCTCATCGATATTCTGTGGGGCGTGCTAGCATGCAGACATGCCACTAAGACATTACTACTACTAAATACTTTAGTTGTATAATTTGTTAAGGCTTAGAAATAATGAATGAATGAATGGCTTTGTGTGATTGAAATATGGGAATAGTTGTTCGATAATAATATGCTCTACGACGCGTGCGAAGTCGGGACGAGTCGCTAGTAATATTATAAAATAACTATTTACTCAATTACATTAAGTACACAATCAGCCCGTATTTACCTGTGCCACGTGTTTGCCTGTTTGTCCGTCATGTTTGCCGCGCGTCCGGTATTAAGCACCGTTTGTTGGCTTTGATATCGATGCGCGTCGAGCACCCTTACCTGAGCATCTCGCGAGTGGCTCGTTGAGGATAGGTGCCTAAGAGAAAAATGCATAGTTAGGAGATTGATACAGTTTTAAGGAATACCCACCTATTCTTAAAGTGACATGCGTCGGTTTTGTATAAAAGACAAGCCGGTACGTCAACACTCTCACTTTTTCTCAGAAATTGACGTGTATCATGTAAGCCATATCAGACAATTGTCCGCTAGTAAATTGTGAAAAAGATAAATTCACTACCTACATTATATTCAGTCAAGTTGACCATTTCTATTATCGCGTAAGTGGCCTCATTCACCGTTTGTTTGTACATGTACGCCGCTTTGCACTGCCATCGTCAACTATGGATATAGTTGGTAAACATGACTGAACAGAGGCTGAGCATCGAGCTATCAACGATGATGGTCTTCTATTTAAAATATACAGGTTTAGATAATTGCTTAGGTAGAATTAACCAATTACTGAAGAAGAAATGAAAACTAAGCGTATAAACCTTTCTCTTGAATCACTCGTATATAGATGAAAACTGCATTAAGATCTGCTAAGCGAAAAGTGGGATGGACAACAACGGGAAGTGCTGCTTTATTTTAGGTAGGTATACTGTGCTGGGATTGGTCCATTTTACCTCTACTCAAAAATGTATTTGGTCCCACAAACACTTCTATTTTCTTCCATACCGAACGTCATGAAAATTCGAAAAGATTTCTTGAAAAAATACCTCCCAAAAGTGCATTCACACGTGTGTGCCAGTATATTTGATTCGGGACGCTTGCATTTCGCGCCAGGACTCGCTGGAAATTTCTAGAAAATATGCTCTTTCGATATCGAGTGTTCGGTTCAAAGTACTCGCCTATATCTATATCTAGTCTTTATTGTGTTCGCGTGTTGAATAAAGGAATTTGATTTCGATATTCGTGACTTCATAACAAAAGTTTGTTGCATTTCGTTCGATCTTCTGAAGAATATGAGATTTTGATCGCGTTCTGTGTAAATGGTATTCGATTTTGTTGTATGTGAATGTGCGTAGGTATCTATAGTTAATTATATCTTATTGCAGAATATTTCTACACTACACAATAATTCTCTAGCTAGAGCTTATACATATTATTTTAACAAATTAATTCAAGAACGAAGAATTCTGTAATTTTTTACTTGCTGTATTCAGTATTTTAGACATACTATGATCCGTGTTTGAACATACAAAAGAAACTCAAAAAACAAATTATTAAAGTAAATATCTACCTCATTTATCTATCAGAAACGAGGATATCAAACATTTTGTGATACACTGAAACAGCAATGGTTCACAAAAATATAGCAGGTGTGAACATGTGGGTATTTTTGCGAATTCTTGTAAAAAAGTTTGTGCTACAAAATAGTGAGGCGCCACAATAGCGGGGCGTTTGTGTTTTGTGTTCCATTGCGTTACTTTTTCTTGTTGTAGCGTTACTATTTGTGTGTTGTTGCCCCGGACATGCGATGCGCAACGAACACTACAAACAATAGATTTAGTTGCAATAGGTTTTGTTCAGACGAAATTACAAGTTTAATACGATATTTATAGAAGTTATTTTATTTTCAAATGGATAGATGCGAGCCAGATGACACAAGTTATTCTATTGGTTCTTTTATTAATAAGCATTCGTTTCACTACAAAATTATTAAAAACGGTCAATTATGGACTGGATTCTGAAACTTACGCAAATATTAGACGGTCAATCATATCATCACCCTTGTGAAATAATTACTGATCGTAGTTAATTCCATAGTAGCTTTTTAATATCGATATTCTCGACTGGTGGTTCGTCGCCATAAACTTTCTCGGAACGACACTAGTACAACTACTAGTTAAATCTGAAGCGGCGCGGCGGTAGCCTAATGGCTAGGGCGTTGGAATTGCGATCATGCGGTTGCCAGTTCGAAATTCACCCATTTTACTACCGACGTGAATTGTAATACAAGCATTTAGCTTAGCACGAGGGGTTAAGAAGATTACTAGTAATGTGTGACCACACAGCTAGGAAGCGGTTTTTTTAGATACCATGGGGTTTTTCATCAGCAACTATCGTGCAACAGTTGGGCGACAGAAGGGCATCAACCTGTGAACGCACCATTTCACCCGCACACAGCAACACTAAGCAATTAAAGTTTACACACAAAATAAAAAGCACTAACGAAGCAACTATTTTACGAAAACCACTTAATTGTAGCATTTGAGGTGTCCATTTAAATAGATTAATTTAAGTATTTAGGGATGAATAGGATTCTACAAAACCTTAATCCTATAAAGATTATTTTATCGCTGTTTTTATTTTACGATCATCCGATACTGACCATATCTATAGCGGCAAAATTACACATTCATTTTGTAAAAAATATCAGTCGTATGAGTTGACAAATTTTACAAATATATATGTCACAAAACACGGGACAGTTTGACATATGACATCACTATCGTGACGTTTCATATAAGTACATTTTTGTGACAGTAGTTTGACGTTTGAAAAAGTGTATTGTAAGCTCGCCATTGTGCAATTCACCGGAAATATTTAATCGTGTGTCCGTCAAGTGCACTGACACTCAATTTATCTAGCTCCGGACATTCTGACAGTGTCGTGACACCAGATTTATACCGCGGGGGCTCGCGTCATCGCGCTGCACGACTTGTGATAGTGACTTGTGTAAATTATGTTATTAACCACTGACTAACTGATATAGAGGTGGGCTTAGGATAACATTTCTTTAATTGAAGTTATTCACTGACGCACCTAGTTGCCTCATGAGGGCAAAACAATAGATTATGCATACAATATTAGGGCGCTTGACGGATTAAATTAGTCATAACTCTAGTGACTGCCTCATTACTTTAGTGGTCCTTAGCGCGACTGTTACGCTAGAGATTCTGGGTTCGATTCCCGTTCCATGTTTTTGTATGAGATTCTCGGTAACATCGCGGATTCTGGATTAGTGCCCGATTAATGGCAATATGCCCCCTGGCCCCCTATTACATGGCAATTAAATAACTGACGAACTGTAAGTGTACATTAAGTACACCTCTCCCTAACCTTTCGGGAAAAAATAGCCGTGATGGTATGTTATTAACCTGGCAACTGGCTAACTGATGTAGAGGTCGCATCTAGATTTACGATAACTGTACCTATTACTTGCGGTACCTATGTAATGGCTACATTTACTAATTGAAGTTATTAAATTCGTCATTAATAATGTGTATTGTTTGAATGAACAGCACATTACCGCACTATTATGGGTGGCTGTCAGAGTGGTGTCGTGCAAATAAATGGAATGACCACGCCACGCGCTGCGCCGGTCACGACCGAATCGAATGCTGATGCATTATCAATATGCAGGTAACAGCTGAAGATGTAGGGTTGGAACATGATACCTACTATACTTAAATAATAGATATTTATGTAATTTTTAACTGATGTCATTTAATTTAATAACCAAATATAACTTTTTATAATAAGTATAATTCGAACAAAAATAATCGATTATAATAATCAATATAATTTTGTTTTTTTTATACCTAGCTAAATATAGGTATATATAAATATACCTTTTCTTGATAAACATAATAGCTATCTTTTCTCATTTAATCTTTAAGGGAGAATAGGACATTTAAATTGTTCAAAATTTAAGCGTGGAAAAACGGTTACAAAAAATACGCAGCGACAACCCTATAGATGTGGTAAAATTTGGCGCTCGCTTTATTAGCAATGAACCGCAACTCGCTTCAGCGGCTAAACACATTTCAGTTCTAAAATATACCTGCCACGTAGACATGCGGTCGACACTATTATGATTGGAACTGCTTTATTTTATAGCATACATGTCATACTGAACAAAGGTGACAAAGCGCTTACATAGCAGTATTATTGCTTGGTGGTCGGATCTAATGATCCGTCTGACGGGCTAGTCTACTCACTATCACGTCTAAGACTGGTGTATGTAAAACAGGAAAAACAGTAAATAACTACTATAAATAAATGTATCTTTATCTTTACTACGTCTGATTACCTAAAGTAAAGTTCCCTTTTTTCAGAAATCTTTGCGTGCGAGAAATTTTCTGATTTTGTTGCAATGCTGCTTCAACATTATGAGAAACTCACGAGTATGATCTTGAGCAAAATATAAAAATATGTAAATACTTTCAGGGTCCCAGGCCCCAGCCCCAGGGTCAGGGCTTGAAGCCTGCGAGGTGAGCTTCAGTAGGTGAACAAGAACATTTTACGTGATACAGGATCAGGTACAGGTACAGGATCGCCAATATTTACGAACTATTTTTTTTTTATTTTATAGTGATACCATGGCTTACAGAAAACCGTCATGAAACAACGCTTACGTTGTGTTTCGCCGAGTGAGTGACGATACCGGAGGCCCAAACCATTAAAAGGCCGGCAACGCACTTGTGACTCCTCTGGTGTTGCGAAGGTAAGCGTCCATCCATAAAATACCATCAGGTGATCCATCCATAAAATTCCAAAAAGAACATATTAATATTCCAAATATAAATATAGCAGTTGTATTCCCCGAAGAGTTAGGCAGAGGTGTACTAATGTACACCCACAGTTTGCCGGTATGTTAAGGTCCCATGTAATAGGGGGCGAGCCTATTGCCAGTAACCGGGCACAAATCCAGACTCCGAGCTGCTACTGAGAATTTCATAGAAAAACCCAATAACACTTTGCTCGACCTGGGGATCGAACCCAAGACCTCTAGCGTAGCAGTCACGCTTTGGACCACTAGACTAATGAGGCAGTCAAACTCAAGTTTTATGAGTCAAGTTTTATTTCCTTATGTTATACAAGTCCGTTCTGCGTGATACACCTCATTCATCATTCACCTCGGTCACTCGTTCACTCGTTCACTCGTGTCCAGCGCATCGACGTGGCGTAATTGTGCGGTTGCGGTGCCGACGGTCGTAATGATGCACAGTTCATTTGGTACAACCATTTTAAGCATCACCAGTTTGTTATGATAGGAAATTGATATGGTACGCATCACAGCTGGTCGCCTTCTACCCAATACCCGAAATAATTGGGTATGGACTGGTAAAAATAACAGTCCTGTTGAAAAGTGTTATAAAAACAATTTGTATACTGAAAAAATTTAAACCGACTTACAAAGTTCCTAGATGCTCTTAAAGTTTTTGGAGGTGATGCTTTGTCCCTTTCTCACAAAACGAGGGTCACTTTAATTTGTATAGCAAACGCACGGTGTGACGTCACGACGTGCTATAGTGCGTCCTCCGTCTAGCATAAATTTAAAATGCTTAAATAACTGCCTTATTTTGGAATTGATTTTAATTTTGTTTTTGTCGTTCGGCTCTAATTATACTATCCTATTCTTCGTTAATGTCTTGTCACTGTTGAAAACATTATTGTATTTCGGTTTGAAGGGAAATGTTGCCAGTGAATGCCACAGTGTTGCTACTTATTATCAAAAAACCACATTTGTGCCACAGAATTTGTCAAATCTCATACAAAATACGAGATATTCTTTGCTATTAATATACCGACTTAGGCAGACTCTGAATGCTGCAGTCTAGAATAATCTGATGTTGTATTTACCGACGCAGCAAGAGACAGGCGGACTATTATTAGCTGGAGCCCGGCGACCATAATACAGCGTCTTGCCCTACATCTCAACAACAGATTTAATTTACTCCATAGTGCTAAAGTCATTATGCTGGAGGCGTATTGTGTCTTTTGATGTCATATCTGATACTTGAGCGTCTTGTGAAATAGTGGGAGGATGGGCGAGGGTGTCAGAGTATCAGCGAAGTCCCCAGACTTAAGGCGATGGCTCGCAAGTATTCGTAACTTTGCGAAAGTGAGCTCGGAAACTTTTAGTTCCGTTTTTATTTAGCTTTTATAAGAGTATTGGCAGTTTTAGTATCCTTGGCCGCTTACTTGGGGTTGTTGACGATTAATTATGGAAGTTTTTGTAGTAAATATTACGAAGAGTTAGTTTAAAGTTTAAAACTATTGATGGAAAGAATTAAATCGAATTAATTATTATTATCCATCACTAAAACACCACAGTCCAAATCAAAAGTAGGTACTTACTTTATTTAGACTGTACATAAGTAGTTTTAATACGCAACATATGTGTTACATATCTATTACTAGTTTGGAATTGCTTTAAAGACTACAGGCACCATTGTCAACCCCATTTATTTTGTTTGGCACTGGTATGTACTTACAAAGGTAAATTTTTAAGCTAAAACAAAAATGAGACTCTTTTCTTAAAACAGTGATATGCACTTATATATAGTTAGCAACCCAAATTTTTTTGAGTTAATTATAATTATTATAAATAATCGAAGAGTGTCTTTCATCCCCTTAACAGGTGCTTAGCCAATGAAAGGACGGTCGTCAGATAAACAGTTGTCGCTAGAAGTGCAGCGACGTGGCGGCAGGAAGGCGGGCGCGGGAGGTTGGCTTCGATTGAGTACCTATGTCGTATCAGTAAAAAGTGTGAGGTATTATACCGCCCGGTGGCACTGCGTTAACCAGAGATTAAGATTTAGTATTTTTTAACCCCCGACGCAAAAACGACGTGGTGTTATAAGTTTGACGTGTCTGTGTCTGTCTGTGGCATCGTAGCTCCCGAACGGATGAACCGATTTTGATATTGTTTTTTTATTGAAAGGTGAATTAGTCGAGAGTGTTCTTAGCTGTTTGATGAAAATCAGTCGAGATACAATGCAATTGTTGTTTTTTTTATGTTTAATTTAATTATATTTACTGCTATAAGTCTTATTTTTCGTCTGTATCGTTGGTGCATTAGCAAACACCAATAACAACATACTTAGACCCTGAACAAGTAACCATGGATTATAAGAATAATTGTACTGTGCGGGCAGCGAACCTGTAGTTGCTGGTGCAGCAGCTGATCGCTCATCCACTGCGTCAATTGTGCTAATGTCAGTCAATGGGTTCGATCCCAAATACGAGCCAATATTTCGATAATTTTTAAAAACCTAGACCCGAAGCAACTACTTACGCTTCGGGTCTAGGTATGTAAAAACTTGTGTTTGTAAACGTTTAAATATTAGTGTAAAGCAACGTAAAAAATATAGTGCCAGACTTCGTTTTGTTTATAGTATGGCAAGGTATTACGTGTTCATCATTCCAGCCGTAGCCGTGTCACGTTAACGCCATAAATGCGATTGAGAATAGAGGCAAAGTGGTTGAGATCCAACGGGGAGAAGGTCAGCCATCATAAAAGGGCAATTAAAATAATTCGAGGTTACCGTAAAACGCCTGATTGCTGAATTATACATCCTAAGTATCACTTTAAATGAGCAACGAATTCAAGAACTTGTCGTTTTTAATCTCAGTTTAAGATTCAGTGCAAGTCACCTCTAAATGACACCTTTGGCTGGCGAGGACTTATCGACATGACTCCTCAAACTTGAGTTATTTTTCTTTCGAAGAATAGCATTCTTTATAGGAGAGCACTTCGCTTGTACAAGCTTAGAAAATTGTGGTTTTATCTACAGTTCATTTCGTTACGAATGGTTGAAGGATAGCTTGTTTTGCGACATTTTGTGTGTGCTTTTAAGTTTAGGGTAGCAGTCAGACAGTGGTCGCTCCCTGCTGTAAATTTGTACTTTTTACTTTTTCTGGTATCCCCATGAGAACCAACTTTAAGGTTAGTGTCAGGTTTCATCGTAGCGTCCGCTTCGACTAAACATTACAACGTTTCGAGATAATTGAGCATAATTTCCTTACGTAACATCGAAAGTGATCATGAGAATGAGATCCAATCAAATGGACGCCCGAGCTTTAGAAAATTCGTAAGAATATAGTCTTCTTCTTTTATGTATTATATAATACCATTTCGATTACATGCATATTTTTAACCCTCCACAAGTCACATACTAGCATAATAACAAGCACACGCCGAATTCAGCAACTTTCTATGCTCAAAAAGCTTTTTCACGGTTCAAAACTCTAAAACACCCAGAATTGGGCAAACGACTCCAACGTACAAATCCAAATGAAGTTGCTAGTCGATCAGGCTTTTAGGGGCCCGCGGAACACAGATATCACAGATGAAAAATAAAGGGTTCCGTATGCACAGAGCCGGTGGCAATGGGTTCGTTCAATTTTCCAATTTAAAGAAGCGTGAAGAGTTCCCGCTTTGTGCGCCGGGGAGTCTGCGAGGAACGAACTCCATGCTATTTCGATTTGCATGTCATGTTTTGTGAAATGCTGAGCTGTTTTTTTTCTGTACATATTATTATGAATATTAATATAATTACATTAGTTTTTTAAAATGTGACTTAATAAGGCAAAAGCAGGGTCTGAGTTTCACTTCATTTCAAAGTCGGACACCATTTAAAAGCTACTTGTACATCCCAGAATAGAAGCTTTTCAAGGTACCTACAATTGTTAAAGTTAATCCGTCTATTTTCTGTCTTATAAAAAGTACTTATTTGTACTTTTTCCATTTCTTGCTTCAGTTATGTAGACAACGTCGTCTTCTTATCTAACGCCTAAGGACCTTATTCCAAGACGCTTAGAAATCCTCTATTAACTAACGCCCCTCTAAAATAATCTGTCTTTCGCATTTAGATATTAATGAATTGAAACAGTATACGAGATACCTACCTACTTTAGATAGCTCTAAGTTAAATTTGAGCATTTTAGGAAAACAGGATATTAATATAAATATAATATAAAGTGCCCAGATTTCTTCTTGTATTTAAGAATATTTCCAAATACAGCCTATTAAAATCTAAAATCGTATTGTACACCGTTTCAAATAATATTTCTGTTCTATAACCCTTGCTCTGTGAACCAGATGGCGCCATTGGCGTGCTGGCTTCAGTGCCAATTATATCCTTAACTTCGAATATATGCAGTCGTATTGTGAGTAGCGCAGGATTTTGTATAATAAGTGTACTTATATAATTTTATGTTTTCAAATGTTCATTTGAAATAGATGTGTATAGTAGAAACAAGATGCATAGAATATAAATATGTTTATTATAAAATAGAAAATGGAAATTATTACCAGAATTGAACCGTTTTGGAGACTTTCCACCAATACAGTCGGTGTTATTAAAATAACTGCGAAGCAGCGGCAGCCTAATGGCTAGGGCGCCGAACTTGCGATAATTTATGGTTGCCGGTTCGAATCCCGCCCATTGATTGTACTACCGACGTGAACCCACTCGTAATACAAGCATTTAGCTTAGCACGAGGGGTTAAGAAAAATACTAGTAATGTGCGACCCACATTGCTAGGAAGCTTTTATTTTTTGAAATGGTATATGTTATGAAATTCTCAGTAGCAGCTCGGAGTTTGGATATGTGCACGGTGAATTTCAATAGGCTCGCTTCCGTCAGCACAGCACCCTGGGACTGTTTTTTTTTATGGGATAACTCGGCAAACGAGCAGGCGAACTACCTATATTGGTAAGTAATCATCGCCGCCCGTGGACATCTGCAAAACCAAAGGAGTTGCAGATACGTTGCCGAGCCTTTTTAAGGGAAGCGAGGGGAAGGAGAAAAGGAGAAGGAAGGGGATTGAGGGAGGAATTGGGACTCCGGCCCTCTCGCGCAATAGTGAAACGCTACCATTCGGACGTCGGTCTTCTGCGAGACTGTGGTACTTCCCCGGTCAAGCCGGCCCATTCATGCTGCAAACAGCGTGGCCCTACCACAATAAAAATAAATATAGGTATATATATTTTTCTTTATTTGCATTATTAAAAACATAGTTCAAACGATTGCTATAAAGAAAGACAACATTTACTTAATTAAGCGGCGGTAGCCTATTGGCTAGGGCGTCGGACTTGCGATCATGTGGTTGCCAGTTCGAAACACCCATTGCACTACCGACGTGAACCCACTCGTGATACAAGCATTTAGCTTAGTACGAGGGGTTAACAAGATTACTAGTAATGTGCGACCCACAATGCTAGTAAGCTTAAAAAAAATATGTGACAGAACTTTATTGATATTGCATAGAACCATACCATACAAGATATACGACTTTTCAATAGATATCAACACACGTTACTAGTTTATGGAGACATAACTTGCGAGCCTGCTGGTAAATATTGTCCATTTTTATGGATTCAGCTTTTGAACGCACCGATATGATTCACTACAACACTGTTACCATTTATCGGTTTTATTTAAGTATGTTATTGTATTCTATCGATGAGTTTAGTATTCTTTTGAAACGACTTGTAAAAATAATGGCTAAGTAGGTGTCTGAAAGGTCATGAAAAATGAATCTAAAAGCAATAAATAGTCCCTCTGCTTACGTAGAATCGTAGGTGCTGGTCATCATCATTATCAATAATTTTTTTTGGAGTCCGGAAAATTCCCAGGGTAATACCTTTGCCTTACATTCTAGTGAGAGGCGTGCATAAAGCAAACGGGCGTTTTAGGAAACATCGTCAATCTAGGTTAACTGAAGAACTAAAGACACCAAAGTCCAGTAAGTCTAGCCTATTCTAAACTAATGTTATACAGAGGAAACATTTGTGTTTTTGTATGTATATTTGTAATGTTTTCACACAAAAACTATTGGACCGATTTAAAAAATTCTTTCACCATTAAAAAGCTGCATCTTCACTGAGTGTGTTTGGTCGTGAGCTTTCACTAAGCTAACTAGATGGCGTTGTACCGCCCGCTGAATCGCGGTGTTAAGAGTCTCCGCGATTATTATATAAGATGTGGAAAAATAAATCATTTTTTTGTACTCTCAAAGGAACAAGTTTTGTTTTATTTAAGTTCCTCAGCTATCAAGTTTTCAGTGCGTGAGTGGTACCTGAACATTTGATCCTGTCGAGTCGGACAGTATTCTGGAGGCATAGAAACCAGGGTGGATCGCCCTGAAGTGCCATATAACAATCGCTACACAGAAGTAGTGATTGGTGAACGAGCAGAGCAGCAGCAGTGCCAGCGCTGATTAAGTGCGGCACGCAGGAGTTTGCAGCAGTGAACGGTAGGGGGCGCGCCAGTCCTCTCACTCCATTGTGATATTGGATTGCAGTGATTCCGGATTGCAGTGGTTCCGGATTGCAGTTGGTTAAATAAGTGTTAACAGTTAATTAAGTAATTTATAATTATCAGTTAAGTAAATTACGTGAAATTAATAAGTGTTGGTGCATTGAAGTAAATCATTGGTTAAAGTGAAATAGTGAGTGCAGTGTACGGCCAAGGAAGATTATAATTGAAGATAAAACTGTAAGTAGACTTTATTATTGACTTTGAATTTTCTGGATTTCAACTGAAGACTTCGTGTATGTGCAGTAGAACTTTAGTATTTTTGAGTTAGTTCTATTTTGAATTCCTAGTAAACCTAACTTTGTTTTATTTTGTTATATGTGTAATAAACGCATTATATCGTCTCGGGTCTACGAACAAATAAGACTTAGGTTATATGTATATGTGTTGGAAAATACTTTAGTTTTGAAATTCTGTTTGTCAACTTAAATTGTTTTATAACATTTTCGAATTGAGGTACCTACCTTTATCTTGTTAATTGTTTATTCCGAATTCTATATTATTGTCAGATTATTTTTCGTAAAATGGAGTCTTTAATTAAAGTGCAGTTGAATAATGTATCGATAATTGAAAAAGCCAGATCTAATTACAAAAAGTCGCCTAAAGATCGTTTGACCCAAGCATATCTTACAACCAAATTAGAATTATTAGAAGATCATTGGCAGAATTTTAGTCAAACACACCGTACTATTGTAGGACAGGCAACAGAGTCCGACTTAAAAAATAATACCTATTTCATTAACGATGACTATGACAAAACTGAAGAAGTTTATTCCATGTATAAGTCTGAATTAAAACATATGTTAACAAATTTTCAAATTACATCCAGTACAAATAGTAGTAAAGGTTCAAAAGTTATGCCAAATGTCCGATTACCAAAAATTACTCTACCCACTTTCTCGGGATTATACACCGAATGGGTTTCGTTTAGAGACTTGTTTTTATCGTTAATTCACAAAAATGAAACTTTAGACAATGTCCAAAAACTTCATTATTTGAAGGGATCTTTAACAGGGGAGGCAGAGCAGTTATTGCGACATACCCCCGTGTCCGCTTCGAATTATGACGAGTGTTGGTCCGTCCTAGTTAAAAGATATGATAACAAAAAATTTCTTTCGAACTGTATGCTAAAAAGATTGTTTGGTCAACCAGTTATCACTAAAGAATCATCATCCAATATTAAAGCGCTGTTAGATAATACTTTGGATTGTTTACACGGGTTACAAAATTTAGGAATTGAGGTTAAGTCTTGGGACGCTATTGTAATTTATTTAGTCTGTGAAAAATTAGACAACGAATCTCGAAAATTGTGGGAAACGAGAGTTAGTGCTTGTGATGACTTGCCCAAGTTTAAAGAATTTGAATTATTCATGGAATCTAGATTTAGGTCATTAGAATTTTTGGATCCTAAGTCTGACAAAACTAATAAGGGTCAAAATAATGTAAAATCGTTTAATGTAACCACATCACAAACACCTTGCATCCTTTGTACTGGAGATCACAAACTGTGTAATTGTAAACAATTTTCAAAAAAGAATTGTGACGAACGTCGTGAATTCACCCGAGTTAGCAAACTATGTTTTAATTGTTTAGGTAAAAATCACTCTGTTTATAATTGCCGCCAGAAAACTAGATGCCAATTATGTAAAAAGAAACACCACTCATTGCTACACCTTAATACTGTTGATAGTTCGGCTGCGCCTGGTAACAGTTCAGTCGATGGGAAAGTTGTGACTGCAACGGCAGCCACGACTTCCACCCTAAGCGAGAGTACCACGTCTGGGGGTGATAAACCCATTTGTTGTTTTGGTCATCTGGATCACAACCATGGACTACTGGCGACGGCCTTGGTCCATGTTGAATCAACCAGAACTGACACGGCTGAGGTTTTAAGAGCACTGTTAGATCAGGGCTCTCAGGTCTCGTTCATTACCGAGGCTGCCGTTCAGTTTCTCGGGTTACGTAAAATTCATACTTACACCGGCATACAAAGATTAGGCGACGACGAGGTAGGTTCAGTGCCCTCTAAGTCAATGGTGACGATAAAATTACAGTCTCGTCTAGATCCAAACTTTTGTTTACATGTCGATGCTTATGTACTTAATAAACTCACCAGTCAACTACCTGAGAGAAAAATCGTTCAAGTTCCACCGTCGATTGCGAATTTGAACCTGGCAGATCCATCATTCCACACGCCTGGGAAAATTGACCTGTTGTTGGGAACGCGTGTGATCGGTGAAATTCTTTTAGATGGTTTGGTCAAGGGTCCGCCTGGAACTCCAGTCGCACAAAAAACTAAACTAGGCTGGATCTTGTCAGGTGAAATCCAATCGTCGGCAATCTCTAGGCCCGTATGTTATCATACTGTAGTACAGTCGGCGGATGTTAATGACCTTTTGCGTAAGTTTTGGGAGTTGGAGTCAGAGCCTTCAGTTCAAAAGGTGATATTGACTGAAGAAGAACAGAAATGTGAAGACTTCTTCTCTAAAACCACCAAGCGCGACGCGACCGGGCGGTATGTTGTAAAGCTACCATTTAAAACCGACCGGCCGAGTTGCACGTCTGGGGGGTCAGAGGTCATTGCCCGCAGGCGCTTTATCAACTTAGAGAATAGGTTATTGAAGGAACCGGAATTTAAGAAGCAGTATTGTGCAGTTGTTGACGAGTATATTCAGTTGGGGCATGCTGAGGTAGTCCCAAAGATAGATTTAAGCAATAATGCTTGTTACCTACCACATCACGCTGTGGTGCGTGACGATAAAAGTACAACCAAGGTTAGGGTCGTCTTCGACGCGTCATGTTCAGGCCATAATGGTGTATCATTAAACAAGGAATTAATGGTTGGCCCAACCCTACAACCTGATCTGCGTCAAACTATTATGCGGTGGCGCTGTCATCCCATAAGTTTAGTCGCAGACATAGTTAAAATGTACCGACAGATCAAGGTTGCAGATGAGGACGCTGATTATCAGCGCATTTTGTGGCGCGACAACCCAGAGTCCGAGTTGAATCATTTGCGGTTGTTGCGTGTTACCTTTGGTACCTCCTCTGCACCATATCTGGCGGTCCGGTGTCTACAGCAACTTGCTAGGGACGAAGGACATAATTTTCCGCTAGCAGCAGACAGAGTTCTTACGTCATTTTATGTAGACGACCTCTTAACAGGTTGCCAGTCTGTCGATGAAGGAAAACAGATTTTTCAGCAAATGAACGAGTTGTTAGGTCGTGGGGGCTTCCAGCTTCAAAAGTGGTCTAGTAGTAGTGACGAAATGTTAGACGAAATCAACGCAGACCCTGTTAGGTATGCTAACTTAGAGCTTAAAATAGACGCACTTACGAAGATTTTAGGACTAACTTATGATAGAAGTCTAGATCAGTTTAGTTATACTGTCCAGCTTCCTCCACTTGAAATTCCTATAACCAAGCGAAAGGTGATATCTGATATCGCTCGTTTATTTGACCCTCTCGGCTGGCTCGCACCGGTTATAATAACAGCAAAGGTATTTATTCAACGCTTGTGGTTGGCAGGATCTGAATGGGACGATGAGCTTCCTGATCATCTGATAAAAGACTGGCTCACTTATAGAAATAACCTTCACCACCTCAGAGAATTCCGCTTACCACGATGGATTCAGACAAGCCAACACGACGTCCTACTAGAGTTGCACGGATTCGCTGACGCCTCTAATGTTGCTTACGCAGCCGTAGTCTATGCTCGCTGTATTGATTCTAGTGGGCACGTTCATGTCAGTCTAGTCGCATCTAAGACCAAGGTGGCTCCAGTCAAACAGGTATCAATACCTCGTTTAGAATTATGTGGCGCCGTGCTGCTTTCAAAACTTCTCCGTGAAGTTTCGGACACCTTGGGTATCAATAAGGAAAACATACATGCCTGGACTGACTCCACAGTGGTGCTCGCCTGGTTAAGCAGCCATCCCAGCCGCTGGAAGACCTTTGTCGGTAATAGAGTCTCGGAAATACTTACCGCTGTAGAAAATAGTCAGTGGTCGCACGTTCAGTCCAAGAACAACCCCGCAGACTGCGCGTCGCGCGGCGTGAATCCTTCTAATTGCCTAGATCTTGAGTTGTGGATACACGGACCTAGTTGGCTGAAAAATAAAGAAATTAATTATAGTAGAAAGGAAATTAAGGAAACTAACCTAGAGGAGAAAAAGTCAACTGTAGCATGCAACACGGTAGTAAAGGAACCGAGTGAGAATTCTATAATTTCTAAATATTCATCTCTAAGAAAACTTACTAGAGTAATTGCTTATTGTAAAAGATTCTTAAAATTTAAAAATAAAAATTATGACACAAAATTTGATAATTTTCTAACACATACAGAAATTCAAGGGGCATTACTTACCTGCATTAATTTATGTCAAGGGGAAAATTTTAAATTAGAGATAGATAGTTTAAAGTTAAAAGGGGAAATAAATAAAAAAGGGGTACTTACCTCGCTGAATCCTTACCTGGATCGGGAACAGACGTTGAGAGTTGGCGGTAGGTTACACAAGGCCAACCTCCATGAATACTCGAAGCATCCCATAATTCTTCCTCGTAAATCTCACTTAACTCACCTCCTGATAGCTGATGCTCATGAGCGCACTTTGCATGGCGGACCTCAGTTAGTTTTAAATTATTTGAGATCCAAGTATTGGATTATTAACGCAAAAAGTGTCGTTAGGCACTATGTGCGCAAATGTGTTATTTGTATTCGTCATTCCGCTCGGTCTGTACAGCCTTTAATGGGTTCATTGCCCTCTGCTAGGGTAAATGCTAGCCGACCTTTCTTTAGAAGTGGTGTGGATTACGCAGGGCCTATCAGCATAAGACCTACGAGGGGACGCGGTTATCACTCCACGAAGGGCTACATAAGTTTGTTTGTGTGCATGGCCACGCGGGCTATTCACTTGGAGGTTGTGAGCGACATGACTTCGGAGGCCTTTTTGGCAGCCTTCAAACGTTTTATAGCTCGCAGAGGTCATTGTGGTGAGATGTGGAGTGATAACGGCACCACTTTCGTGGGAGCGAACAAGGAGTTGAAGGCGTTAATCCAGCACGAAAGATCTGGCGTAGCAAGTGATGTGGCCGATTGGTTGGCAACCAATGGAACAAATTGGCGCTTCATTCCACCCCACTCTCCAAACTTTGGAGGGCTTTGGGAGGCCGGAGTGAAGTCGACAAAACACCACCTCAAACGCGTAATTGGTACAAGCACTCTCACTTTTGAGGAAATTACGACAGTACTTGCCCAAATAGAAGCCTGCCTTAATTCTAGGCCCATTTCCACCATCAGCACGAATCCAGAAGACCCATGCCCATTGACACCGGGTCATTTCTTAGTAGGCGAGCCTTTGGTACTCGCACCTGAAGCCAACTACGAAAACTCGAATATTGGCACCCTGAGACGTTGGCAATTGGCTCAACGGATGGTCCAGGAGTTCTGGCGTAAGTGGTCTCGCGAATATTTAGTTCAGTTTCACCAGCGCAACAAATGGGCGCATCAAACCGTAGAACCTGATATAGGCAGTGTGGTTTTAATAATGGAGGACGATTTACCTCCCGCACGATGGCTTTACGGTCTCATAGTTGAAAAACATGCTGGCTCGGATGGAATCACGAGGGTCGTGTCTTTACGTTGTAAGGGGTCTATTATAAAGAGACCAGTTTCTAAGTTAATTGTGTTGCCTGTTACAACTTAAGTATAAATAATATTGTCAGCATAATGTTTGTTGAATTTTGATTAATTTTGTTATGTTTCTAAACTAGGATTTTAGATTATTGTTATATAAGCATAACTAAAAATCGTTAATATTAAGGGTTTACCACATGACTATGCAAGTGCATTGTTAAGTTAAGTATTTGCATAATGTCTTGTTTCTTGTTTACAGTCCACATTCGAATTATCATTGCAGTAAATCATAATAGATACTTGTTAACATCCGAACACTTGTTTAGAATTTAGTTAAGGATAATTTTGTAATTCTCTAATTTTAGATTTGTTGACCCACTAGTCACACGGTGGGCGGTTTATGTTATAATTTGTTATAACCATAATCTGGACATTCTGTCCATGGTGGGCGGGATGTTTGGTCGTGAGCTTTCACTAAGCTAACTAGATGGCGTTGTACCGCCCGCTGAATCGCGGTGTTAAGAGTCTCCGCGATTATTATATAAGATGTGGAAAAATAAATCATTTTTTTGTACTCTCAAAGGAACAAGTTTTGTTTTATTTAAGTTCCTCAGCTATCAAGTTTTCAGTGCGTGAGTGGTACCTGAACAGAGTGACATAGGCTATATTACATAAAAACAAATTGGCATCCCTAATAAACATGCAATAATATAACACAAGGTGTAAAAACGCGGGCAAAGCTGCGGGCGGAAAGCTAGTCTCAAATATAGTCAGATTATACGCGGCTAAATATCAGTACCTAGATATTTTTAGAATCGTTCGATCGTTTTTTATATTCAGATCGTACATTTCATAACAAGCACATGATACTTAATTATGTAACTAAATTTCCTACCATATATTATGTACCTTTAAGCATTATACATCGTGTTCTAAACCTGAAATATAAAAGTGTTCCATCAAGCTAATGTCGACAAGTGTCGGTGTGACACAATACATCAGAGGGATGACGAGGTGTCGCAGGTGTCGGGTGTACTAACCAAATTACACCAACACGGTGATGAAGTGCTTTTTTAAGGAAATTTAGATTGAAGCGATGAAAATGTTGCGGCCGTAATTCTTTGCGGAGTTTGTACTGCTAACATGAGTGACGAAATGCTGATTGAAACCATGTTTCACATAAATGTTTTATGGCTTGGATTTATAGACGTGGCGGCTTGTGGCCAAAACTCGTTTAGTGGAATTTATTTTACCCAACTGATCCGAAGGAGTTGGCCTTCTATAACTTTTACGGCTAAATTGCGAAATGATAGGTTTTTTTTTATGAAAAACGAAATTAAGCATAAATCATCAACACTCTACTGTCTCAATGCTGTTAACGGATCTCCTCTCAGAACGAGACACGTAATGTCTATCAGGCTGGTCTAGAGCCGGTTGGTAACTTCATATTTCATTGAGAAAATCTCTCTAAAGCAAGAGCAGTTTTCTCTCATGATCTATTTCTACACAGAACTGATTTTCGCTGTCCACCTATGGCTACCGGGACTCCGGTAACCATAATAATTTACTTCAAAACCTATACTACGGAATGGCAGTTCAGATTTATGAGTGGGTCGGCGATTGCGATTCTCGCCACTATATTAACGCTGTGTAAGACATAAATTGGCGTCTCACCGACACCCAGTGTTGGGATGTGGAGTGTCGTGATTAATGTGCTTTATGATCGTGCACTTTTTTAATGGTGTTGTTTATAAATTGAGTTTTTCAAAGGTGCTTGTATTTTTAGCTCGTAATAAGAGATTATTTGATCTTAAAAGGTTGTGACACAGTCTGATAATGAACAGTTACTGCACAGTTTCAGGTATAGTTCCTGACTACCTACATTGTGCCCATTCATATAATGGTATTTCTTAGTATTGTGGTTGTAAGTTCAAGGTTTCTTGATTATAAATCTAGGACCATTCAGGACTTACAAAGATTAAGAGAACTATCAATAAAGCAGAAACTTAAAAAACCGTGATAGCCTAGTGATATGACCATTAAGCTACCAATTTATGGATCTTAAGTTCAAACCTCAGTTCCTGAATGCCTGATAAAATGTCTTATAAAATTTATTAATACAATATTTAAGCGTCACATTTCATGAATGCAGTACTTAGTAGATATACAGGCAGGACGTTGAAATCGGTACATCTATTCGAGACGTTATCAGAAATCAGGTGAAACGAATATTATTTATTTCAGAAGAGAATTAAACCTTGTCCGTCGATACAAGCAAATCAATCGCTCGGGTATTGTGATATCGTTTATATATATGAACTCAATATATATATATATATAGGTACGTACCTATATTCAATAACCACAACGTACACCTAAATTTGTCGATAACGACTGTTGTTTCGATCGTAGTGTCGATAAAAAGTTGTTTATGTGCAAACTTTATCCACATATTGTTTTCGGCGATGTGAATTTTAATATATCATGCCGTTTTGCTGCGAGATAAAATTTTTTTTTTTTCAATATTATAAGTAGGTAAATATTGGGTTAAAATCAATTTTCATATGATATGTGTACCTATGTCGGTACATGTTTATATGTGAAAATATTAAAGAACAACATCACGCCTGTATTCTCTTAGAGTTAGGCTGATGTGTACTAAGGTACACCCACACTTTGCGTATATTTAGGTCCCATGTCATAGGAGGCGAGCCTATTGCCTATAACCGGGCACAAATCTAAGCTCCGAGGTGCTACTAACAATTTCATAGAACCCAATAATACTTTGCTCGACCTGGGTATCGAACCCCAACCTTTAGCGTAGCAGTCGCGCTTAGGAACACTAGGCTAATGAGGCAGTCTAGATAATAAAGACCTTTAATTAAAATTTATCGATATCATCATAGGCTCTTTATTTATGAGCCTGTAGTGTCCCACTGCAGGGCAAAGGCCTCCCTCATCATAGGCTCTTAGACTGTAATATTTTTATGGTCTCATATTTTTTTTTACCGTAATAATATATAGAACCGATCAACAAAACAAAATTAAAATAGTCGGCCAGCGGGACCTACACTACGTTTGCCTAGCCGCGGTTTCCACTCCAGAACTCGTTTGCTCCAACGGTTGTCGGTTCTCCGAGAGACGTTACCGGCCCATTGCCACTTCAGTGTGTTAATCCTTTGAGCTATGTCGGTTACTTTGACTTATGGATTTTATCCCTCAGAGAGACTCCGAGCATAGCTCTCTCCATAGCTCGCTAGAAGCTTTTACATAATAAGTACTTTATCATACTTTGCCATATCATAACATAGATAATACTGAGCACATGAACACATCCATTAGCGCAAAACTGTAGATTCTAAATGTCCCTCATCGGGTTTCGCAGCACGTACTGTCGAATCGTCAATAAAAACGTTATACGACCGCATTCGGCGGCAGTGCCTGCTAAACTGTCAAACTTTGGTCGTATCACCCGGTTATCGCATTATCTGCGCCGCCGCATCCGGACATATTTACGTCCTGCAGTAACAATATTCATAATAGTTATTGTTAGTACGTACAAGAACCGGGGCGCGCTCGGATGCTACTTTGACGCGGAAATTTCGCGAATGGGTTTTCGAAATTTCGCTAATCTCGCTCAACGAGCTATTAAAATAGCTGTTATGCTTGTTTTTAACAGGAAATTCTACTAATATGTTGAAATTACTTCTTTCTGTATGAGTTTGCAATGTATGAATTCGACGACTAAGTATGTTTCTCATACGAAAGTCAGTTTTGTAGTCACGAGCATGTTAAATTTTGTATGGCATGAATATATTTGTTTTCGGATTTTATGCTTGTAGAAGTCATCTTCATTTTCACGGTTGTCAACTAGATCAAGTCCACAGAGACATTTAAAAAAATCTAATCCTTTACTTGCAAGTTTTTGGGGTTTGAAGTTTCTACCTTGAACTCGTGTTAAATAAGTCATTGACAAACTGCAATCAGATGGTTATATCTTCAACTAGCTGACTCAACAGACGTTGTCTCTTACTAATTTTCTGCGAAATTTTCTTAAATTTTCTTTCCGCAAGAACTCCTCCGCAAGAGTCCTCAAGTTATGGCGTAAGCAAGGGATATATTATGGATTCATTTTTTTACATATAAATATAACGATAATGCTATCGTCTCTGCAATTTTTCTTTGTCTAGTCATCCTAAAGAAATAAATAGACCTACAAAAAAAATACCAGAGTCGATAGCGCATATCGTCAAACTTATAGTAGTGGTACAAACTGCATTATTTGTTACAATAATGTAACATTGACCGCATGTCGTGCTCACAGGCCCGGCGGGTGTTTGTGAGACTGTATATAATGTTTTAACGACGGCGGCGGCTACAGGGTGCTACAAGTTGTGTTATATGTTTACGGTGACCGCTGTTACTGCTTGATTAATTAACTTTGAGCACTGTTCAGTGTGTAGTTACCTGCTTGTGAATGTAAAGCGGTTTTGTAGTACGGATTTATTTGGGCAGGATTTGGTTGAATAAGATATGTAGATATAATTGAGAATTTACATAACAGTAAATATTTCAACTACCTAATAATAACTAGTTAATAAAGAAAATGATGCGGCAAGTCCTGAAAGTGGAAAGCCTCATCATCATGTTCATTTGATTTAAGAAATTGTTCAGTACTTATATATGGATGCATGTACATATACCATCACGCCTGTATTCCTCAAAGAGTTAGGCAGAGGTGTACCAATGTACACCTACGTTTTGTCGTTATGTTTAGGTCCCAAGTAATAGGGGGCGAGCCTATTGCCATTAACCGGGCACAAATCCAGACTCCGAGCTGCTTCTGGGAATGTCATAGAAAAACCCAATTACACTTTGCTCGACCTGGGGATCGAACCCAGGACCTTTAGCGTAGCAGTCGTGCTTAGGACCACTAGCCTAATGAGGCAGTCCCTATGTATGAATGTACAATGTAGTTAAGAATATCCTCATACATATATTTTTTCTAAACCACTCAGCCTTCAAGTTGATAACCAAACGTTAAACCTTATTCTTACAAAAATTTCAACAGTTATACCAACTTTCTTTAAAAAATAAAGTTTTCTCAGCTTTCTTCAAGAGTTTGAACTTTAAATTCATCAAAAAACGACGGTGATTTTCAGCTGTCCGAGTCTCTCTTAAGCCCTGAGGCGGACTTTCCAACTTTTGCCCGCAGAAACTAATTATGTAACTGGACACTATGAAATGCATCACGCATCATCCTAGATGACCTTAGCAGACTCTGTGCTATACAATGTGATATAATATAAGGTAATAGTAACGGTATCTAGTAAGTCGTATTGACTCAATACAACTCGATTCCAATTTGAATTGTCAGTTTGAATGCGAGATTTTGGGTTTGGGCAGTGTTAATAAGTTAATAGGTCTTTGTTTTAGGAAATTCTTAGGAGCAGCTAGGAGTTTGGTATTTGTGATTGATTTTTTAGTATTATGGACTAGTAAGGAATAGTTTAGATATGTATCCTAAATTAGTTTCGTATGGATTGCCAAACACTTTACTTTACAAAACCGCGCTTTTAGTTTTTTTCTCTCATTCTGTAAAAGTAAAAAAAAAACGCTCATATCATGCAGAAGACCCATTCAGGTCTGATTGCGTGCTCCATCTTATACTCTGGTTTTGCTTTCATCAGGAAAGACTGGGGTTAAGTACATTGAAGTCCACGATAAAGGATCCCATCGATTTCCATTACGTTACAACACAATCACGTTGTCGTACATGTTGAAATTATTATGTGCTATTACAGTAATGGTGCGCAGCGCAATTTGCTTCGGAATAAATGTCGTAATTCCGGCCGAGCCGCCTCTAATGCACTGTTATAATATCTAATGCTAATATTTTCTTCTTCTTCGTAACGTTTTGGCTCTTTGCCAGGTTCCAATTTACTTAAAAGAATGGGTTCAGCGAATTACATCGTGATTTATTTATTGTCAAGCTGTTTTATTGGTGATAAAAGGAATATATTTTCTTACATACACACATACGCCTTTATTCCCAAAAGGGTTAGGCAGAAGTGTAGTGCCTATACCAGAGTTGACTAATATGTTTTGTATGGTTGCTCGTTGCTATTTAATCAGTCATAAATTCGGGCTCAGGGTTGCTACTGAGAATTTCATAGAAGTCAACTTGAAATCAAGACAATTTATTCAACCTGGGAACGAGCGAGCCCGGGACCTCACGGTCAGCAACTACTCTTGTGATCACTCGATCTATGATGCAGTGTTTAAATTAAATACATATTAAACTTTCACAAACAGGTACGCACCACACTGACAATAGACAATAACACTGCTCGACCTGGAAATCGAACGCAAGATCTCTAGCACTCAGATCAAATAAAAAGTTAAGCTTTCGATAGCTCGATAGCTCGACTGACAAGATAAGGCGTAGTTAACTAATACATGTGTGCGTGTAACTGTGTGTTGTACACGGCAAGGCGTAGTTTTAGCCGGCCTCACTTCTTTGTTCGCAAAGTTCCATCTTAACTTTTTATTTGATCTGAGCTCCAGCATAGCAGTCACGCTTAGAACCACTAGACTAATGAGGTGGTTGAATAAATAAACAATTTAATTACTGTTCCAGGTACTATTCCGCACAGGTTACTGAATGATGACGCCTTTGATGTGAATTCTTTAATATGAAAGTTTTTAATGGCATTTCTTTCTCCTGTTTTTAATAGTAAGAATATTGAACAATAATCTAGTCTAAGACAGGCAACAGTATATCTTAATACAACGGAGACAGCCTAACAGTTAGCAACTTAACTAGTTCAGATAATATATAGATGGAACATATTACGAGACTGAAATATTATTTTAGGAACCTCATATAAATTGGAGCTAAGTTAAACGAGTTTTCTCACAAATTGAAGTTTATAACTACTACAAAATTGTTTCAATGTACCTAGGTACCTCATCGGGGTGGAATCGAGAAAGTTTTCAAGTTTCACACTGATTGGAAATGAAGGTTGCACGGGTTATTACACTTTTTTCTTATTTTTAGCACCACGGCTTGCTAAAACTGTCTAATCGAAACTAATATTAGAAAAGCAAAGGTTATTCTGTCTGTTTGTTTGTATAGTTCCCACTCGTATACTCTGAAAAGCATTAAATTTAGAGGAACCTCTGCATTATTATATTTACAATAAAACAATTGAATCACTACATTCACTCACGCCTTTTTCCCACAGGGGTAGGCAGAAACTATAGACCGCCATAATCCATATTTTATTCAATTCAATTCATTTATTTGCATAAATATGGGTACAATTATAGATGTTGTAGTAAAGGCATTTTAAGTTCGCCATATTCTAACCTAAAAGGTGTGCAAAATTATTTAAGTTGTTACAAAATTATTAAAACATTATTATCCATGTCAACATTTATTAGATTATTAAAGATATCAAACAAATACTTAATAGATTTAAAATATAAACTTATTAAAATATCATTATAAATGTAGCATTCATCAATTATCGTAAAAATTTTGATCGCTAAGTTTTATCGTCCAAAAATTATTAAATTTCTTATTCATAGTCATTCTACAAATTTGAAAGATACGATACCTTTTCACACCAGCCGTTGTACGGAATATGATAAAATTTTGCGAGGAGATAGATTGCATTCTAAAGAACATAGTCTATCTTTCGTCTCAAAAAGTCTTTTGGCTTGCAAATGGAACCAGGGGCTATAACAAGTCCAAAATACGCCTGCCTCAATGTTTTAGTAGTCACAACCGTTCGCGACCTTTTATGGGACTACGTGCGACCTTTGGGTGTACCTATACCTCCACTCAACCGTTTGGGGAAAATGGGCGTGATGGGTTTTTTAATCGTTATTATGGAATGTATTAAAGCAGTCTCTCAGAAGGACTATTTTCTATTATTCTCTGAGACAAAAGTAACGTTAGCCCATTCCCCAGGTTGCAATCTATCTCCTTGCCAAATTTTATCGTAATCCATTCAGCGGTTCACGCGTAAAAAGATAACAGATAAACATATAAATAGACTGAGATATGTACTTTCGAGATTCTTAGATACGTACTGTGGATAAAATAGGCATGAATTGTTTTATGCTGACCGATGCAGAAGTTGTTTTACATATACAAAACCAGTGATATGTGCAGTGATAGCCTAGTGATATGACCATTGGACTGCCAAGTCAAAGGTCTCGAATTTTTTTTTTTTTATCACTGATAGGCTTACGCTTGACCACAACTTGTTCGAATCCAAGGCACGCACCTCTGACTTTTTGAAGTCATGTGCGTATTAACAATTAAGTATCACGCGCTTAAACGGTGAAGGAAAACATCGTGAGGAAATTTGCATGCCTGAGAGATTTTCTTGACGGCGTGTGAAGTCTGCCAACCCGCGATAGGCTAGCGTGGCGGACTATAGCCTAATCCCTCTCGTACTGAGAGGAGACCCGTGCCCAGCAGTGGGACAATGTAATGGGTTGATGATGATGATACAAAACCTGTTGAAAACGTACCGTACCGTACCAGCCATTGTAAAATCATTCTCACACAGTATGAAGTAGTGTTTTAGTCATGTGTGGATTTGAGAGAATACTTACACGCGTAGATTCTAGACACAGTAATTGAAATCTGTACATAAGTTCTTAAGTCAGACGCTTTAGTACAAAGGCGTTTGAGCTCGAGTTTGATATTGAGGGTAACATACGAGTTGAGTGAAGGACATATATTCAAAGGGTGGCGGCAAGAAACAGCGACGATAGGGTCACTATATGTCGGGATTTTGTCGGACACCGGCTCACCGGTAAACTGACTGGTCACCTGGGAGTCATACTGTCCGACAAAATAGAGCGTGAGCACAGAAAATGTGCCTCTTATTCGGGTCGCATTTAGTATTTGATATTTTCCGGTAGTTAAATTTTGTTTATAACAAAATCCAAAGAAGAGCCCGCCTGGAAGCAGAATCCACCTTCTATTTTGATATGTCTGTTGCAAGTCTGATTTCCTAGTAATTATCGGCAATTAGGTATATTTTGTACAACAACAAAGTTATCGCACTACTGCGTAGGGACAGAATATTTAGCGAGGCACATGTACCTTCTTAGACGAAGTCGGGACCAGACGAGTCCCTACTAAAACTAGTAACCCCTACCTATTAATGACACTAGGAACGTACATATTATTATTTATCAAACTCAATTATTAAGGCTATACCTACGGCTAAAAGCCGAAGCATTTTGTGTTTATGAGGGTTTCGTCAACCATCCTAAAATTACAATAGAATTACTTTATAACACGAATCAATACCTATTTAGTTTACACAAGTATTTTGTAAATATTAGATATGAGCTTTTAACATTTGCTACAAGTGACTAAGAATATTGTTTTCCAACGTGTAACATTAGAGGGATAAGGCTCTGGGCCTTATCCCTCTAATTTTGAGAGGTGACCCTGGCCCAGTAGTGGGACAATAAAATGTGATGTTCGGCGGTGGCCATCTTTTTTGGGCAGTGACATGGCCACCCTAGTCCAGGAGTAAGATTAACGGATCCCGGTAATGGCGGGTCTCGCCAGCTCAGCTGATTTAATGTTTAGATGTGTGTAGTCTTGTTCACGGATATCTGTCGTTTAGTTAAAAGAATTTTGGCCAAAACGGTTACGGTATTTCTTTTTGTTGATGCGAAAGTTTGCGAACAACGTTGAACCAATTACAAAGTTTTTGGTCTAACTGTCAATGTAGCGTAAAAATGTTATTAGATTGTTTTGTTTGAATAAAACGTTGTTTTTATTACGCAATTTCTATTTTCGTGCTGGATACAGGAAACAAGCAGACCGATATAGACATCTAAGTTTAAGATCTTGTTTTAGTTTAAAATAATTTGAAAATTGATAATATTTCTATTTTTTTTCCAAATGTATTTAAGAAATTAAAAAAGAAAACAATAAGCCTTTCGTATTTATACAGGTAGTATGTATTGAATTTTATTTAAACAGTGGTATAATATACTGTATATTGTACGGGTTTACAAATACTGTTAACAAAAATACGAGAACGAAACCTGTGAAATACATAGCAGTAGCATAGCAGTGTGAAAGACTTATAATTGACTAGCTTCCGCCCGCGGCTTCGCCCGCATGGTTTGTTGATAAAGAAGTAGCCAATGTCCTTCCCCAGGCTACAGACTATCCATATCAAATTTCATCACAAACGGCTCAGTAGATAAAATTTTTTAACAACAATATGCTCCTGTAAACTATGTTAAATGATTTGTTACGTTCAGCGTAAACATGTAGATTTTCCAAATACGAAACACGTGAGCAAGCTACGTATAATTTGGGATATATTGGCTTCCACATAAAAGGTAGATATATACTGTCGCGGACTTTTATTTAGAACTGTGTAAGACAAACAATCCCACGATACATTATCTTCATTTAACTCCAACGGTTTAGGCAGCGCACGCCCATATAGCTCTCAGAGGGCAGGTTTTTTTCCGATTTACTTGATACTTATCGTAACATTATGGCCAAAATTACACAAAATCTTTATGGATTGTAGCCTATGTGTTATTCTGATGTATAAGCTATATTACTGTAAAGTTTCATCAAAATCCGTTCAGTAGTTTTTGCGTGAAAGAGTAACAAACATCCATCCATCCATCCATCCATCCATCCTCACAAACTTTCACATTTATAATATTAGTAGGATTATACCAAACTTTAGTATATAACGTCTTATTTACAGATGATACATACAATAATATCGCAGTAATCTTAGTAACGTCTCCACGTCACTTCAGCAGCCGACAGCTATTACAATACATTTCCTTGGTAATTGCAAGCGGCGCGGTATTTTTCCGGACGCCAGGCTTCTCTGCACTTAAGTGAGGCAGGAAGCTGCAGTAAGTGAAGGCTTCGCGATAAATTAACTTGATGTACCGCGGCGGTAATGTTCGCCTGCTGCCAACACGTCTTAGCTGAACCTACGATCGCTTGCTAATGTACTAGGAGTTTATCACTAATATACAAGATGTTGTTTACAATATATTGACTGCCTCATTAGTCTAGTGTTCCTTAGCGCGATTGCCTCGCTAGAGGTCCTGAGTTCGATCCCCATTTTTCTATGAAATTCTCAGCAGCAGCTCGGAGTCTGGATTGGTGCCCGGTTACTGGCAATAGGCTTGCCCCCTATTACATGGGACCTAAACATACCGGCAAAATGTGGTTGTACATTAGTACACCTCTGCATAACCCTTCGGGGATACAGGCGTGATGGTATGTCATGTACAATATGTCGATTTTGTTATCTGCACCAGTTTAAAGGGTGATTCTATCCGTCATGCTGAACAACATTCCCTATGAAACTCATAATGAATACGTTAAAAATGACGACTTTTCATACGTCCCTAAATGTGGTCTATCTATTGATGTATTTTGTTTTTCTATAGGATATCGGTTTCGTAAGAAAAGTTGTTAAGGTTGCGAAACATGTATTGGGATTTTATTAAATAAAGCTGACTCAGAAAGAATTCTGCTTCATTATTGCAACCCACAAGATTACAAGAAAGACACTGAATAAACACTGCACGTTTTAATAAAAACGTGCAGTGTTGCTAGTCTTAGAAATAAGATTTAACTATTATATTATTTGTCACCTTTAATATTTATATATTCAATAGCAGGTAAATCAGCACACAAATAAAAACTTCAATAAAAAAAACAAATGAAAACTTTTTGTTTCTTTCTTTCTTTCTTTCAACCTTTTTATTTTTCATAGTTTAATCGTAATTGCTGTGACGGCTCGATTCAAGCCTGCATATGTCTCGCTCCCTTTAAGTTTAACATGGGTTAAAATTCCGGCGAACTGTACATTGATATAATTCTGCTTAATATCGTAGTGGTTGGGTCAATACTATCACACTGCAGATACGATTGTTTCGGATCTGGATGTATGTGGATATGAAAAATAGGAGATAATCCTACTGTAATATTTTTTAAGACACGGGACACGACATGCATGTTTTTTTAACAGAATTCCTAAAATATATCCAGTATATTATATTATATTCCAGTTCGGGAGCAATAAACTAAACATCAATGACGTCACACGGTTCGGTTCCCACTGGACCCGTTGATAATATACCATTGTTCTATAAGGCGCGTTTAGATAAGGTTAGTTACTTGCTTTCACGCTTACCACTTCAACAACATTAAAAAAAGTTAATCGTCATATTTGTATCAGTACAGTATAATACTGGTAATAAATATTTGCGAGAGTGTTAAACATACACATATGTATTAATATTTTTAAATTGTACTGGGGAACATACATTAATTGATTTAAAAAAACTCCTGGTCGTTAGATTCAAATGATCTTCCACGTACAGTCACGCCTGTATTTGCAGGTTAGGAAAATTGTGCCGTTAAGCTGCACTCTCTGTTAGGTCCCAATACTTTAAGTCCAATATAGTTAGCGAGCCTACTGTCATTAAATGGACACAAATACAAACTCCAGGCTGTTAAATCTATTAAATCGCTGACGCACGTAGTGGTCTCATGAGCATAAAACAATAGATTTTGCATCATGTTTACAATATGGGACTTGACGGGTTAAGATTTGTCTTATTAAGAGAACACTGCTCGCACCCAGGACCTCAAGCACATAATTACCGCACTTGCAACCATAAACACAAAACGGCAGTAGCAATCACAAAATTTTGTCGAGTCAGGCAAGTGTACTAGTCTGTTCACTCTCTTGCCCGTTGTCTACACAGTAAACACTCCTCGGTATTGTCTCGCTATCTCACCGATACATTTGTTCCCTTCCATTGTGTCCGCGTACGCTTTCACACATTTATTTACTCCAATACTTTACACCGAACTTATTTTTATTGTTTTATCATCGCCAATATACGACGTGCTATGTCCCGAATGGTTGGACGAACTTGCTTTTATTGGATATAACTGTAAAAAGTTTCCGTATAAAATTTTAACGGCAAGATATTTTCGTGTAATTGCGTTGCTGGCAGCAAAAGTTTTAAGCTATTAACCAAAATACTCGGAACTGTTTATAGTATAAATTATATGTATTATAAATGACGTGACTACCCAGCGTGTGAATTCAATACGATAGTAAATGTTCTAGAAACATAATATCTATAAAATAATATGACTAGGGCCTACGAAGGAGCTACGGCTACGAAATTTAGCAGCTACGACTTGCTACGTAAATTTCGTAGACCTTCTACAGAATTCGTAGCCGCCGTAGGATTATGCTACGCGGTATTGAATTATGAATTAACGAATCATACATATATAATAGTGTAGTGATTATGTCTTAATTTTACAAAAACATGATAATACAACGCCTGGATTCCAAATGGGCTAAGCTGACCTGTACGTATATGTTATGTTTTTATTTGCTTAAATTGAGAATAGAACCCATGACCTCAAGCTCAGCAGCTGCGCTTAAAAACTATACATGGAACAATCTGTAGATTGAAATTTTTCGTTCGTTTTTCGGCAGTAATTGGTCACAAAATTCCAGACCATTTTCCGCCATACTTTAACTTGACTAACAATACGCTATTGACCAAATAACAACCCAAGAGTAACGGCAGTTAGGAACACAGAGCAAACATGACGACCACTTGTGTATTTGTGTTTTTATACACAATATAGTAAAGAACAGAAGTCTCATTTAAATATGTTCTTCTGCGTCGTCTTAAAGGATCTTTACTAGTAGTAGTGTCGTGCTGGCATGTCTAAATGCCATCATGAATGGGTCGGCTCCACCAGGGATATATTCCCACAGAATATCGACGTCAAGTAGCAGTATTCATACTGTTGTGTTTCGTACGGTGAGTGTGGAGCACCGGAGGCCCAATTCCTCCCTGAGTCCCCTTACTTATCCTTTTCTCCTTCTCCTCCCTTTTCCTTAAATAGATTCGACAACGCATCTGCAACTCCTTTGGTTTTGCAGATGTCCATGGGCGGTGATGACTACTTACCATCAGGTAGCTCGCCTGCTCGTTTGCCGAGTTATCCCATAAAAAAGAATCTATTTATATAAAAATATTATTTATAATTTGTGACTTCTGCCCCGCCGGACTGCCACATAATTCTAGTGGTCCTAAACATGACTGATACGCTAGAGGTCCTGGGTTCGATCCCCAGGTCGAGCAAAGTGTCATTAGGTTTTTCTATGAAATTCTCAGTAGCAGCTCGGAGTCTGGATTTGTACCCGGTTAATGGCAATAGACTCGCCCCCTAGTACGTGGGACCTAAACATACCTGCGAAATGTGGGTTTACATTAGTACATGTCTCTCTAACCCTTCGGGGAATGCAGGCGTGATGGTGTGTATGTATGTCTTCTGCCCCAGTCTGTGTAGTGGCTCGTCCCAGCTGTGTCGCGACACCTAATCCTGGCTGCGAAGCCACCTACAGTTTCTTGTGGACCAGCACTGTTACAACTAAAGATTATAACAATTGTAAATACTGCTGTTTTTGTCTGCTTAAGGTAGTTTTTAGAATTATTACGGACAGTGGGGATCGTGGCCATTAATTAAAATTGTGTCTTTTTATTGTACATCAATAGACAGGGCATAACTTAAGTTAAAAATATACAAAGGGCGGCCTTATCACGACCATCTCTTCCGCGCAACCTTAAGTCAGTTTATACAGTTTAAATTTAAGTTTACGAGGAATAATTAAAGAAAATTTCTAGTGAAAGAAATTAGAAAATTCATTTCTTTGGCAACATTTCGCAATATTTAATGCTAAAAAATAATAAAAAATAAGCATAATCATATAATAATATAATCAGGCATCATCGTTCGACATTTAACTACCTGTAAAGGCAGTCGTGTTGGTTGAAAGACATAGTAATGTCTTCAATAGATGGTGCTGACGTCGCCTGAAGGCGTAAAATGTGGAAGAGAAATTCGACATCACAGGCAGTCTCGGTAGCTTAGTTGGCAAAGCGTCTGGTAGACTTAACCAGAGAGACGCAGGTTCAAACCCTGCCAGAGACCGAATTTTTGTTTCTCTAGAAAAAAAACTTTTCACTATAATTCATTTCTTTGTGAACATTTCGCAATATTTAATGCTAAAAAATAAGCACAATTCTACTTATTTTAATTGACATTACTAATATATTGTTTATTCTTCTAGGTAATTATTATTTATTATTTATGTACGATGTACGGACTGCTACACATCAAGCTATACAAATCCAGGATCGTCTGACCTGGCATTATAAACGCTTTGCGCTTAATGCGAGGCCAGCCTATACTGGTTTTGTATAGCTTGATATACCAGTCTCCACACCAATGGATAACTTGTTTCTAACATAACAATAGAGCATCCATGTCCCTAGCTGTTACATACAACACTAATGAGCTGACATTTGTATCATCACTATTCAGACTTCAGTATTGAATATTAAAATGAGTTTTCTTTATAATTCTGCATGCAGAGAAAACTGCGAAACATGCTGAACTACTCACTAATGTAACATCATTGTACCTGACCGTGTTTCGAGCAATAAATGATTTTTTATTATTATTATTTCTAAGAAATGTGTAGAACTTTTTGAACTATTATTTAGGTACTATTATATTATGTAAAAAGACCTAAACATACCGGCGAAATGTGGGTGTACCTTAATACACCTCTGCCTAACCCTTCGGGGAATACAAGCGTGATGGTATATTATTATGGAAAATGAATTTATCATGGAAACACATTGAAGTCTGAAATAGCTACGTAGTTCGATATTGTCTGCCGCCGTTACAATAATAATTTGACTAATTAAAACAATTAAGCTGAAATTAATTTCATTCGTACATGTTATTTTAATTGCTGTAACTTCGATAGTTAGTATCCACTATGATATAATATATGTAGTTATTAGTTAGTAAATAACAAGTAACAAGTACGTGCCTATATATTACGTGTTTTTTTTGTGCACCTACAGTTTAATTGAGGTGTAAATATTATTTTTTATGGCCTGTAGATAATTCTGGGTGTGTATTGATGTTATTTAAAAGACGATGTATGCTTTTTGCGAGCATGTTGCGTATTTTTTCCTTTTCTTGGTATCTTAATATCGACGTGAAGTAGTAGTATGCATACTGGTACGTTTCGGTACGGTTTACGGTGAGTGTGGAGCGCCGGAGGCCCTATTCCTCGCTCAGTTCCCTTCCTTCACCTTCCCCTCCCTTTTCCTTAACAAAGTTGGCAACACGCGAGCGATACTCCTGGTGTTGTAAGCGTCTTTATGCTATGCCTACAATTTGTGTGTCTTCAAGACGAGAGTGAATAGATATCTTCAAGGTAATCGCGCTCCATCGTAGACCACTTCATTGCTTAACATCAGGCAAGTTGTGGTCAAGCGCAAGCCTATCTGAGATAAAAAAAACCGGCCAAGTTCGAGTCGGACTCGCGCACGGAGGGTTCCGTACCATTACGATTTATGGCGTATTAAAAAAAAACTATTTACTAGATCTCGTCCAAACCAATTTTCGGTGGAAGTTTACATGGTAATCTACATATATTTTTTTTAGTTTTATCGTCCTCTTATTTTAGAAGTTACAGGGGGGGGGGGGGACACATTTTACCACTTTGGAAGTGTCTCTCGCTTAAAATATCCAGTTTATGACGTATTAAAAAAAACTATTTACTAGATCTCGTTCAAACAAATTTTCGGTGGAAGTTTGAATGGTAATGCACATCATATATATTTTTTAGTTTTATCGTTCTCTTATTTAAGAAGTTACAGGGAAGTTTACCACTTTGGAAGTGTTTCTTGCGCAAACTATTCAGTTTAGAGAAAAATGATATTAGAAACCTCTATATCATTTTTAAAGACCTATCCATAGATAGGATGATAAAAAAAAAAATTTTGAGTTTCTGTTCCAAGTATGGGGAACCCCCAAAATTTAGACAGACATGACGAATCTATAAGGGGTTCCGTTTTTGCCATTTGGCTACGGAACTCTAAAATGGTATCCGATTTAGTGGTATAAAAAGAACCTGTTATGGATTCAAAACGTATATGCATGTAAATCGTCCACCTCATTACCAATCCCGCTAGTCCACCTCCTCATTACGTCAGTTTTTCTCACGGTGAACCATTGTGGGGGTGGGGGAGGTGCGCGGGTGGAGGGGTGCAGCTGACTCGCTCGTTTGTTACATACTTTAACACGCCGAACATAATGACGTTGTAATGTCCCATATGAGACACGCTAGGTATAGCTGTGACATGCTATGATTTATTAAAACGGTGACCAAAATCCAGTCCTTTTCGGCATTATTAAAATGTAACTGTTCCAGATCCATGGTCCATCCATAACGAAATTGTGATATACACATGATATACATAGGAATTACGTTAAACTGGAATTTTGATTCTGTTTTTATAAGCTGATATCCAATCATTATTCATATTTCATCGTTGATTAATTACAAACGCCTTTTTTATGTAGCTTCTTTCGTGTCCCACTGCAGGGTAAAGGCCTCCCCTAACTTCTTCCAGGATTAGATTCCACTTTGTTTATCTTGGGCTTCATTATACCACGCTGGCAGAAACCGGTCGAGATCATCACGCCAACGCTTCCTCACAAACAAACTTCCTTACAAACGCTTACGTTTTTAAAAACATATTGTATTTATAAACCTATTATTTAAGTACAAACATTTCTTTCTAACTCCTGATGCGATGTTTTATAGCGTTCATCTTAATGGTAGGACACAAGCTTTACCTAACGAATGTCCTCGACGGTCCGCGTTCAAAAAGGAGTACTCTTATTTTTCAGTCGTTTTTATGTTGCTCCAGGATATGAGAAAACGGAATACTTATTGTCCGGACACTGAGAACTCCCCGGACGCCTCGAAGACTCGGACGCTTTGTGCTGTAGCTACTTACTTGGAAAGGACTGAACGGAGCTAAAAGTGTTTTTAGAATTCCATTGGTGGAGTATTACGTTAACATGCGTCTTTGTTTTCGTTTAAACTTCCATGATTGCCTCACAAGTCCAGTGAGTAGGCCTAAGCTCAACTGTTATGTTACTGGGTTTTTATAAAATTCTGAGTAGCAGTTCGGAGTCTGGATTTGTGCCCCGTTAATGGCAATAGGCTCGCCCCCTTTAACATGGGACTTAAAAATACCAGCGAACTGTGAGTGGATATTAAGGACACCTCTGCCTAACCCTTCGGGAATACAGGAGTGATGGTATGAGTAAGAATCATGTAGGTGGTATATCGTTGTGTTAAATACGTTACCAAGACAAATACTGAATACGGCATCCAATTTAAGGCGTTACTGTCACCCAGTAAGTGTGCATTATTGGTTTTGATATAAACCGGCGACCAACAGTGCATGGTGTTTTAAATATATGATATACATTTGCATTTTAAAAGGTATATTGTGTTTGAAAAACGATCACATCTCTCAACATAATGGGTGATATACCAACATAATTGCTTCCACAATTTAAAACCTGTGACACTACCCGCGGTAGTGGATTCGCACAAAACTGTGCAAACATTTGCACAGTGAGCACGCGGACTGTGCAAACTGGCGTATTTGCACGCGCGCTAAGCGGCGGTGTCTGGTGACGCTCGTATTTAGGTATATGATGTGTTTCCGCGGCCAGTATTATTTGGCATTGGCCGGAGTGATTTTGTTGTTGACCAAGGAAATGTTTGTCTGTTTATTTAGTAGAATTCCAAGTGACGCCACATTTTTTTTATATATAAAGGCTTTTATGCCTTGAAGGATGAGTTCAAATTGGTGGATCTGCAATTGGTAGGTAAATAAATAATGATTATTATTATTAAATAAAGTTAACTGCAACCATGTGGCAAGAGAAAGCCCATTTCTGAAAATCCAGTTTGAAACATCAGGATTTAATAAAACTATTGCAATGTCTTATATTCGCATAACTGATAGAAATATGCTTTAACGATATTAATGATTCTTTACCTTCCTTTTGCTAAGATTTAAAACCTATAACATGTTTACCAGTCGTTATGTAAAAGAAGGAACTTAAGTTAACATCCGAAGTATTTGTTTAGCAGGCGACTCCATATTTCAGGAGAATCTCCTGAAATGAGAGTTAGATCTCTACGCCTCTGGGTGTGTACGAGGGCGAACAGTCGTCAGCACATCAGGTTATACAAAACTGTCAAATTTCTCCAAAAGATTTTAAACCTTAAGATGATGACGATTAAGTTCAAAATCAACTGAGAAATTTTGACATTTTGTAGTAACTTGATGCGCTGGCCACCGTACAACTTTTCCTTTCCGTCTCACAAAGAGCGAATAACATAAATTCTCGTCTCGCGTGAAATATCATATAATTTCGAAACTGCTGCGAAATCTTTCTTAGGCTTTGTGCTTGTATATTGTGATTGTGAAAATGTATTTCAGTGTGTTTATTTATACAATAGGTTTTAGTGAACTTCACGTGATAGTGGCAAATTTTTTAAGTATTTGCTACTTTTAGACGCATTTGTATTCTCTAACAGACTGTAAAAGGAGGAGGTTTCTTTATATTGGACGAGCCACTTGATCGTAAACAGTCATCGCCGCTCATAAACATCTGCAACACCAAAGACTTTACTGATGGGTTTGCTTAGCCTAAGAGAGCTAAGAGAGCCCCTATGGTCTGTTGACTGCTAGAGTCGCAGCAACCGAGGGTGAACTGCCTCTTACGCACATAAGTCGAAATACACACCGTGGTGTTATTTTAGTAAAGCAAAAACTTCACGGATTCGAACTTTTGTCTTCTGGTTAAATACACCTGACGCTATGACCAACCAAGCCATCGCAAGTCAGTTGAAGTTTTCACATTTTGAATTGACGTCTTTGAGGAAAATTCACCACGTTGGTTTAGCTGGGGGTTGGCAAAATTCACATATAGTTACTCGTATATTTGCCTATTTCATGATTAATTATACCAGAAGGTCTTTTATGTACCTACTTAAATTTGACGAAATATTCTTCAAACAAATGCTTGTGCAGATTCCTTGCACAAGGAATTCTTAAAACGATTTTCAGAAAGTTGCATGCGTATACCTATTCAAAATTTTCAAAGTATTCGTGGCAAGATAGATATTTCGGTTGAATATTATAAAGATTACATGCTACAAAAACACTGAAAGGTGAAGAATTGTCCATTAGATTAATAGATTTTTGTAGCCTAGTTAATGCCATAAAAGTAACAAAAAACAATTGTTCTTTGTTACTTCTTATACCTACGTTACTTAGAAATCCTATAGTATTTGTCTGTCTAGGTACCTTTGTTATAAGTACTTTAACTGTACTTGTTTCTTTGATGAGAGCACAATGAAATATAATAATAGCGAAAGCAGATTGTTGTAGATGTCTGCCTTTGTTCTAGATATCTCTACATTTAGTGAGATTAAAACAAAAGACGGATTGGTGTAAGACTATCTTTGTGTACCTACAATCTCGTATGATGTTGTAAAGATAATCAGAATAAGGGTCACGACACACTGATCGTCGGCGTTTGACTGTTTACAATGTCCAAAGTATGAGACGCCGCACTTTCGTGCCCGTTTTGTATAAACCATGGAACGCAGTTGATAAAAGTGTCGTGACCCTAACAGATACTTTTACCTCCTTATAGATAAATTAACACTTAAAATGATTTTGCATAAATGAATGGTTTGCTTGAAGATGGAAGGTAAGCCAAGAAAAAAGAGGCGCGGTGGGGTGAATTATGGACGTATTTCGCAAGGGCTGTTTTGAGGCGGCACAAGAAAATAATACATGAAAGGATCTGAACTCGGCTCGGCTGACTCGCCTGTGCCCAGCAGTGGACAACAACGGCCATAGAAAAACCACCAAAACCACTTCTGCTAAATCGTGATCTAAGCCAAATTCTTATACATTTGAACTGTCAAAAACTAGTTGAAATGTTTCAAATAATGGATCTTATGCAGACGAACTGGGAAGAAACTCCATAGCTAAATTGTCACTATTTAGTATTACAGAATGATAAGGTTGTCAACTTCTTAACACTTCACACTATTGCCGTCGTCGGTGGCACGCTCACTGGTCAGGGCGGGCCGCCATAATATGAGCACACGCATCAATGAACGCACGGCTTTGCGCGGTAATCGCGCGTCAACACGTGGTAAGACCCGGGTTATTCGATGCTTGATTTAACACGATTGGAGTCTAATGATTTTCTAATGGTTTGAACAAATAATAACATCATATTATAACTATTGTCTTCTAGCTATAATCGCACGACCGTCGCGATCCCGAAAAAAGCGTGTCTAAATTTCAAAAATTAAAACGAAATGTATATTTTTCAAATGACTGCCTTGTTGGCTCTAGTGGTCCCAATCGCGACTGCTACGCTAGAGGTCTTGGGTTCGATCCCTAGGTCGAGCAAAGTGTAATTGGGGTATCTATGAAATTCTCAGTAGCAGCATGGAGTCTGGATTTGTACCCGGTGAATGGCAGTAGGCTCGCTCCCTATTACATGGGACCTTAACATACCGGCGAACTGTTCATAAAGTACACCACTGCCTAAACCTTCGGGGAATACAGGCGTGATAGTATGTTATGTTATTAATATTTTTATATAAGTATTTATTCAAAAGGTCCAAAATGGTCAGGTGCGTAGTACTCGCAACCGGTGCGTGTGTATGAAAAGATGTAGGAATGTGGAAGAAGCAAAAGAGATATGCAATAGTCGTAGCAAGTGGCAGTCCATAGTTTCTGCCGACCCCTGTGTGAAAAAGGCATGAGTGTATGTATGTATGTATTTGTTCACCTAAGGGTGTACTGTTTCTCTCTTTCTCTCTCTAGTAGCAGCTCGAAGGTTGGACTTGTAACAGATTGGATTGGATAACACTTTGTACCTCTAGCGTAGCAGTCGCGATTACTATAAAAACCCATTATTCATGGAAATAAAAAGGATATATCCAGCATAGCAACAACCGCGGTTGCGACCGACAACAATTTGAGTCCAACTACTAAAGCCAGGAGTCATTGGAGTCAAACTTAGATCTCTTTATACATCTGCACACATAACTTCCAAACTAAGGTCTCGTATATAATACGCTAACACTAAAAGTAAACCAACAAAAGCTGAAGTTATTAACTAAACTTCTTGATCGTTTAGTTTAAACTTCGGCTTAGTCTTCACAGGTTAAGTTTGCGAGGGAACCAGAAAACACTTGTGTGACGGACGCAGATGTCCATGTTTAATATCTTTTCGGCTAATTAATTAGTTCAAGAGTCATCAAATCTGTTTTGGAGCGCGTCTTCGTTATAAATGATTAACTCTAGTTAGTTATTTTCCTTGCTTCTGGTAGTCCCAAGCGTCCTGGGTTCGATTTCCAGGTCAAGCAAAGTGTTATTGAGTTTTTCTATGGAATTCTCAGTAGCAGCTCGGATTTGAGCTCGATTAATAGCAAAATGACAATAGGGTCGCCCCCTATCACATGGAAAACGAACCGTAGCCAGCCGTATGTATCAACAAAAGAGTTATTGTACCTCAACCGTGGTTTAACTGATGCACAGATGTGACTTCGCAATATGAACCTTATGTTCTTGATATCCTGAATTTATTTTCTTGTTATGTAAAAGAGTGGAGCGTTATGAAAACGTATGATGTCAGTGAAGGAGAATTAGGCGTATCAATTATTATTATTCATGTTCGTCATCATAATCAATCCATTTGCTGTCGCTGTTGATCAGGGGTCGCCTCTCAGAATTAGGTACATTTGAAATAGCTGTACACATCTGATCAAGTGGATTTGCAGAGATATTTTTTTAATTTACTCGGTGTAAAGGCATTCGAGCGTTGAATGTTTAATGAATGATTTTACATACTCTACACTTTGGTACGGCCCACTTCAGATACGCACAGATATTTTGGATTTATTATACATTAAATATTGCGAAATGTTCACAAAGAAATGAATTTTCTAATTGAAGAAAATTTCTAGTGAAAGAAAAATTCGGGTGTACTTAACCAGAGAGACGCAGGTTCAAACCCTGACTGAGATCGAATTTTTCTTTAATTAGTAAATTAATTTCTTTGTAAACTAGAAAGGCGTTAAAAAATAAGATAAGAGCTTATATCTTTTCTGACCTGAAAAAGACACTAAGTCATGTACTATGAGATATAGAACTTAAAATCCCTAAAGACCCTTTGTAAACTTAGCTTGCAAATAAATGTTTGAGTTTGGGTTGGCACATTTCATACGGCTGTGTGGGCACGAAAATGTTTCATGTTTTCCTCCACTGTTAAACCAATTGGTACTTAATTACGCATATAATTTCGAGATGAGACCTTCGATTTAGAAATTGAGACCTATGATATGGCGGTTCATAGTCAAATTACAAAAAAAAAACTAAACCGTGCTTCAATGGTATGCGTGAGTTTGAAAGATATTTAAGGTGCCGCGGTACCACCGTTCCTGTGAATGTGTGAATATTTTTTGTGCAGGTTCGCCAGTGATGGCGGCCGTACCAGGACGCATTCATTAAACTTTTTATTACCGCATAAATTACGGAAAATGCCCTGATAATAATAGGGGCGGAAGGCTCTTTAAATGCTTTCGTTTCAGGATGAATTATTATTAATTCCAGTGCTCATTCAACAACGATTGACTCGCTGCGACGACCAAATACTACGGAAACAATATAAATATTTCGCTATACTGGAGTGTTGCATTATTGAATCCATTTCGTATTCAGTACTCGGCTAGTATTTGTGACAGTGTTATATTTACGCAATGAATTTTAAAATGTAGGTAGTAGGTACAAAGCTTGCCAGTTATTAGTTCTACAAAAGATTATAAAGACTGTAACTTATTAATGAAAAAAATGAAAAATAGAACAGTTTCTTTTTTTAAATTAGTTGATCAAATATTGTTTTGAAACCAATTTGTACTGCACATAAGGTTTAAAATCCATAACAATCTAACGTATTTTATTTGTGCTTATCAGTTTAGTGGTATTTAGTAGTTTGTTAACTGTGGACAGACACTGTCCATTAGTAGGCGGAAGCCAAACCATTCAGTTAATTGGCAAGTCGCCAGAGTAGCGGTCATTAAAGAAATTAGATATTCAAATAATAATTAATTTTATTATTATGTATTGGCTGTTGTATATAAAGTTTAAGTTTCATAGTTTTTGCTTATAAATCTAACATTGATTTAGGTACAAATAAATTCATTGTGGTACTTTGATTAGCGCTTTTTGAGGGAGGTCTACGTTCAGCAGTGGACGGCAACAGGCTGATAATAATATGATGATATATCAATCAGTATAAAATTATTTTACTTGTTATATATTAAAGTATTTTGCCAATAGCTGTGTGACACTATTATTTTTCTTGTTTTTATCTTGCCAAGTTCAAGTTCAAATGTTATTACTTCAAATTAATAAGCTTTTACAAGTATTTATGAAAATTTAAAGCTCTAGTTGTTTAACAGTTTTTCTATTTATAAAGTTCTTATCTTGGAGGTAGATTCAGGCAGTAGCCTACAACCATCTTCTAAGGAAGTATATTTTAGCATAAATCTTTAAAATCTATACTAACACGGACAAAGCTATTAATTCATAATATTTAGAGCCTGTAGTAGCTCCTTAGCAATTTTGTAGTATGCTTTTTCTTTTTTCATAACATAACTAAAGACGTCTTAACTAAGTAACTCATGACAACGATATGCAGAAGATATCTTACAACAAACGACAATCGCAGCAATTATTATTATAATAAATTGTAACAAAGCAACAACAACAATAATATTGGATACGACAATATGAATAAATATACGATTCGGATACTTGATAACCCTATTTCATTATAGATATGGATATTAAATAGCAATTCAGTGGTCTTTCAGAGTTACCATAAATACATATGTATTGATATAATCCAAATTTACTTTGATAGGATTTATGTTGCGTCCCTAGGATTAAGTTGCTCTTGAATATTCAACCTGGAATCCGGATTCAGTAGTTACGGGTTGCGGAACCCTGAATAAATAGGTGACCACGTAAAGATAATCCAGAGGTCTTGTATCCAATAAGTATATCATAGAGTTTATTGTATCTTAGACTCTAAAAACGTGTACAGTAGATTTTGGCTATTAATTAATGTTTATTTATTATAATTAGTTTGTTGTTTCCAATTTCCCTTTGAGCTATTAGCTTTAAGCAAACATAAGGTTATGTTTGTAGTTAAGCCTATTTAGGATATTAATCCTTCGGATATCTAATAACAGATACAATAGCTAATTAATTGTTATTTGAGCGTTAGCAATCTCGTAATGCTTTAGTCGAACCTATAAATAACATACCATCATGCCTGTATTGGTGACGCCAGAGGTGTACTAATCAACACCTACATTTTGCCAGTGTGTTTAGGTCCCATGTAATAGGGGGCGAGCCTATTGCCACATTGGACTAATAGCCTTTTAGTAGTTAGTTACCACGCTAGGATACTGCGGTTTGGCTTTTTTTATGGGATAACTCGGCAAACGAGCAGGCGAGCTACCTGATGGTAATTAGTCATCGCCGCCCATGGACATCTGCAAAACCAAAGGAGTTGCAGATGCGTTGCCGAGCCTATTTAGGGAAAGGGAGGGGAAGGAGAAAAGGAGAAGGAAGGGGATTGGGGGAGGAATTGGGCCTCAGGCCCTCTCGCTCACCGAACGAAGCGCAGTAACGAAACGCTACTACTCGGACGTCGGTCTTCTGCGAGAGTGTGGTACTTCCCCGGTCAAGCCGGCCCATTCATGCTGCGAACAGCGTGGCCCTACCACAACACAAGCTTCGGCTTCAAACGCTGTTGAGAAAATTTCACAGACATGCAGGTACAAGTAAAAAAATCATTTTTTTTGTACGTCCGTTTGCAACATCGTAATTGTTACTTACATCATTTAAAAAGATTAAATTCAACTACAATACTTAACGCCGTTGAGTAAATTTCACAGACATGCAGGTACAAATTAAAAAATATTTTTTTGTAGGTACCTCCGTTTGCAACATCGTAATTGTTACTTACATCATTTAAAAAGATTAAATTCAACTACAATGCTTATGAAAAAACAATCAAAAGCTATTGAAGCGGACTGAAGTAAAAATACTAGCTTCTATTGTAACCCGAAGTTTGTGGTTCAAACTTAACGGTATAATATTTCTGTCGCGTAATAACCCTGGGATTGCAGTGGCCAACTTTTTGAAGCTTGTTCCAACTTCTTTCTCGAAAAGTCGTATAAAACACAGGATTGGAACGTTTCTTCTTGGTGTTTATTTGACAACAAAATTCAACGAGGTCGGTCTGTATTCTGCTATTCTTGGAATAAAAAATTGGTTCGTGGCAACCCTTTTTTACGCATTTACATTTTTTAACATCAATTGTTTCTGTTTTCAATGACGATGATGGTATTTTGAACTAGTACGCTGTATAGCAGTGATTGCAGTGATTTCATCAGCCTGGCCAAAAGTATATATCACACAAAATTCTCCGGTGTCGCTTTATAAAATAGCACACTATCTCATCATATACGTAGAATTAACTGATTCATAGTAGAATTAACTGTTTAAATTCACTTAAAAGTTTGGCCTTAATAGTTCCAATTAGAATAGAAAACTTATGGCAATAAAAGATTATAGAAAATTCGAGGATAATATTTTTTAATTCGCTACGCTGTTATTGGGTTTTTCCTATTAAATTCTCAGTAGTACCGCGAAGTTTGGATATGTACCCGATTAACGGCTCCCATGGAACCTTAACATATCGGCGAACTGTGCATTAACTTTAGTACACATCTGCCATTGCCGAAGAAATAGACCCAATAACAGCGTAGCGACTTAAAAAATATTATGCTCGAATTTTCTATAATCTTTCACTGCCATACGTTTTCTATTCTAATTGGAACTATTAAGGCCAAACTTTTTCAGGGAATTGAATCAGTTAATTCTACGTAGTTATATGTTTATGGGCTACTTATGTTCAAAGTTTAGCTATAACGCCGAAGGTCTACAGGCTAGCAATAGCTTCAGAAACCTTGAGTGTACCGCCTAACGATCCAAAGAGAATTGAATTAACAACGGTTTTGTTGATAGGGAAAAGTTGAAGGGAAAATCAAATAAATCTATACCTACTTACCAACTATTAGTATAAAATAATTTGCTACCTTCCGAACAGATAATAGGATCTACAAAAACAGATCCACAATAACGCTTACCACTGTGAGCCTGTGGATAGGGACTGCACGCAACGCACGCAAGAGTTCTATAGGGAAGAAGAGTGGGTTACGTGCATAAAAGTGTCTTATACAAGTGGCTTCCGTCCACAGTATAAAAACTACTTGGGTATGTATTTGGTTGTACCTATATAACTTCACAGTACAAGTAATTGCTAACCGACAAAAACTTTAGGGATTGGACACTATCTAACCATCCTAATCCTTCAAAGCCTGGAAAATTACAAAAAGCGACAGCTCAAAAACCCTGCCAAAGATTGCCGTTTTTCCTCAATCAAAGATCGGTGTAATCTCAGTTAATACTGACAGTATGGATTGATGGCGAGTGTTTGCTTTTAATTAAAGTGTCCGGGACGAGCGATGGCCGTCCTATTGCCGCCATAGCTCACCGTGCCGTGCGCTGTATGATAATAGACGCTAAGTGGCCGCTAAGTGTGTTTTTGATCTTTTGGCTGCGAGATGAAGAAAATCATTGTTTATGTTTGAAGGTTGGACATTCTAATTCTGGTGGAATAATGTCTTGTAGCCCTATAGACTGCGAGATGGGGTTTTTATCAGGTATTAAAGTGGGGTTCCTTGATGCACGGATCCGCAAAAATGTGATTAATGTAATTACTTTGAAAAGGACTCCTACCTAAGTATATCTATATATATTTTGTAAAAACTCTTAGTAAGAGACTATCCTTCATAAGCTACAATCGAATTAATATAATTATACTCTACTAGAAACATAACAATTAAAAATTGTCCGCTGGTTCGCCTGGTGATTAGTGTCGCGTGGTGATCGATCGATCGCCGCAGCCGCCGGTGGACGCCGAAGTGATTACTGACGCTAATTATGACGGATAATGCTGGACAACATCGGTGGTGTTCCAACTGCGTTCGTAGGGCCCTATCTGGTGGATATTGAGGGCGGGGAATATTGGCAACAGGTTGTCTCACTTCTTAATTGGATCTTATTTACTTAGTTCTTGATATTTTTTAATGTAGTATAATGCAATAACAGGATCATCTCAAATCGCTGATTCATCAAGTAAGTAGGTGGTAAGTACTGTGCTTAGCAAGATTGTCATTTGGTCCATTTTTCAGTTACCTACAAGAAGAAAGAAAGTTTATTTTGACAGTCACAACACATTTGGTCTCAAATTCTATTTTAAACAGATGCAATATTAACAGGAATGACCACCCTAAATCCACACCAGTTATCTGATGGTAAGTAGTCGTCGCTGCCCATAGACATCTGCAATACCAAAGGGGTTGCAGATGCGTTGTTGAGCCTATTTAAGGAAAAGGAGGGAGGAATTGGGCCTCAGGCGCTCAAAAATGTCATACATACATCTTCAGCTTTGAAGTGTCGGTAGCCTAATGGCTAGGGCGTCGGACTTGCGATCATAATTATGGTTGCCGGTTCGAACCCCACCCATTGCACTACCGACGTGAACCCACTCGTAACACAAGCATTTAGCTTAGCACGAGGGGTTAACAAGAATACTAGCAATGTGTGACCCACATCGCTAGTAAGCTTTTTTAAAAAAATAATAAAAATAATAATAAATACATCTTCAGCTCATTTAATGTGGACTATTCCCTCATCTTATTCCACATTTCAAAAGCACATCTGCTACGCAATTCTAAGCTCTAATAGCGACCGATACATTAGCAGAAGAGTCTTATTTACTGTGGATCGTAATAAGCAATCAGCCGTCCCTGTAACTTGGTTAACAGATAACCCAGTTATCCGACTTATATGTCCGACGATTGAGACCAACACCGCATACCTACGTATACGTATAGATACAAGAAGTATGTGTTTACAGTATCAAAAAATACATACAAATAGGGTAACTATTGAGCGAAATGAAACAACTTCAAACGTTTGGTGGTATATACTCGGAGTGATGCCCAGGTGCCAAACAATATCTTTTTTTGGGAAATGGATAAAACCATATCTGCAAAACCAAGCAATACTGATGTCATGGTTTTTGCTGATAAAATTTTAGACTTAATAACTCTGATATAGGGTTGAAAACCCTAGGTTGACTATGCTTTTAGTTTAGCATGTTAGTTTGTAAGCCAAATGAATATTAGGATCATGGAGTCTTCTGCCATTTTCATATGTATAAGAAAGAATAAACTCATAACTGTTAGTTGTTATAATAATTATCATAACTTACAAGTATAAGGGGAACTTATGATAAATCTGTTGAGTAACTTCCAACAAGTTTAGGACAAGTTTGGTATGAGATTTCAGGTGGTATTCGCTGAGATATAATTTACGCTGCGTGTTCCCAGGCTTAGAGCAGATTATTATTACGGAATAATCAAAAAACAATGAAATGATAAAATAAAGAAATGATGTTATTATACCTGTAATGATTTAGGAACAAACGACTTCCCAAGTTCCTGTTATAACTTCAGTCGACGAGGTGCAAGATGTTTCTAAAATATATAACTATACGCTAAAGATTTTAGAAAAATCTGACTGTAAGTAGGGAAACTTCTTAGAGGTTTCCCTACTTGAGGTTGGTTGGTAAAAGGCAACAGCACCATTTATTAATATATCTTACTTTTTATGCCGCTTAGCATGAAATGTTATAAATACAGGAATGTTGCCATAGGCAATAACATATTATCGATTAAAGATAATTTTTGATGATATACTTTTAAGTAATATTGACCGGGATGGTTGGTGCTCTTTGGGGGAGGCCTACGTTCAGCAGTGGACGGCAATAGGCTGATATTTTATGATGATGATGATGAGATAATATTGTGGGTGAATTAACAAATCCTGACTTTGTACAGACCTCTTTATAAATTATTTTTGTTTGTTTTTCGGAAATCAAACAACTAAACGAATCGCTTCGTTGAAATAATAATACTGTGGGGATTAGGTGGTAGTGTTATATATTCAGAAGCATGAAACTAAACTAAATAATAGTTTAGGAAGTCTTGAATTTTAGTTCTAATCACCTTTTAAATAAAGTCCAGCATTTTCCACAGCGAACTCTTACCTACGTAGCGCCACTAATAATTAATAAGTCCCCAATTTTTTTACAATTAGTTGCTTAACTTGACTGCTAATGAGGCGGCGGCACTACCCTCGCTTATAAGTAAAACGATCCTTTTGAGTAATTAAAATTTATAGAGGTGGGCTGTGCGAAGGGAGGACGCGAATAAGAAAGATGATTATTAGGTGAGAAGATGACCTCAAATCTCTCCAGTAAGCGGTGCAATTTTTTTCTCCACGCACGAAGGAAGAGTAGTGTGTTAAGCAGCGCTTCTCTATGGCATTTGGTGTTCGTATTGGACCACAGCCTGTGATTGGTCATGAAAAGGCTATGTGTTTATAAAAAGGCTTACCTTAAGGGAAGTTGAATTTCATGAGCGATCTTATACCCTAAAGACAGTGTTGCAGAGGTCAGGTGGTAGTCACTTTATGTAAAATATTGATATTCAGCCGCCTCTGGTGAGACAGGAAACTGACTTTAGTTAGTGGAAAATAAGTCATTTCTTATGGCACAACTGGGCAAACGAGCAGGGAGCTACCCGATGGTAAGTAGTCATCGCCACCGATGGACATCAACAATACTAAAGGAGTTATAGATGCGTTGCCGAATCTTTTAAGGATAGCGACGGAGAAATGGAGAAGGAATGGCACTCAGGGAGGAATTGGGCCTCCGACACTCCACACTCACCGGACGAAACACAAAAGCATGCATAGTTGCATACTGCCACTTCACGTCGATATTCTGTGGGAGGGTAGTACTTTCCCGGTCGTGTCGACCCATCCATGCTGGCACATAGGCCTGTCAGCGAGACACTACCTACTTCTTCTTTGGGTGCCTCTCCACTACTGAAGGTCGGCAGTCATCCTTTAAAATTGTTCTTTGTTCAGAGCCAGTCTGAACAGATCTTCCACTTTCCTTATCCCAGTCCATTGTCGAATGTTGCGGAGACAGGATAATTTCCTTCTTCCAACACTTCTTTGCCCGGAACTTTTTCCATCAATAATGTCTGCAGTAGTTGGTAACGCTCATGTCTTAAAACATGTCCAAGGTACGCAACTTTTCTCTGTTTGATGGTACGTACAAGTTCAGGCTTCTCTCGTCTCATTTGTTTGAGGACTTGGCTATTTGAGACCTTATCTGTCCAGCTTATGCGGAGCATACGGCGACACTACTTTATTTATCGCTATATCTCATACTTTACGCCACAAAAATCTGAATTATTTTATTCGAAGCGACGTCTTACCTGTATCGCCGGCACGGAGCGCCGCGATAAATTATTCAGGGGACAGCCGTCGGACTTGTGACGGATCCAGAATGTTCGTAATCTCCACAAGTTACGAGTTGGACAACTTGGGGACGAGTTAGGTGCCTATCTGTTTAGATTTGTTACACGTTTGGAACTTATAGAGTAACAAAGTTGACGGTTATATGAAATTCTATCGATTTATTTTTTAATAGGACTGCCTCATTAGTTTAGCGCCACTGCTACACCACTACGCCACTGGTCCTGGGTTAGATGCCCAGATCGAGCAACGTGTTTTTGGGTTTTTCTATAAAACTCCTAGTAGCAGCTCGGAGACTGGATTTGTGCCCGGACAATAGCAATAGGCTCGCCCTCTATCACATGGGATCTAAACATACCGGCAAAATGTGAGTGTACTTTAGTACACCTCTGCCTAACCCTTCGGAGAATACAGGCGTGATGGATGTTATTTTTAATAGGTTCTTCCGTTCTTCAGGTGGCCCGTATGCTAGTTTTTCATCTCATTAGTGTCTCTGTTCGATAAAAATCAATGAAGATCGACGACGAATACGAATTTGTGTTTATATCTCAATACCTACTATGAATATTTATACTCTGTTTCTGAATCAGTTTTATGAATATTTTTTTCTAGATTTATATAGTATGAAAATCTCTGTAGCGGCAAATTGAGAATAATTTTTTGGAAGAATTTCGTTTACAAAACTCCCGGAGAGCAACCGTTTCAATGTTAAAATAGCTAGATAAAATGATGCTAAAAATAACGTACGTGGGGAGGCTTACAAATTTGACGTAATAATAAGTTATCAGCGGGTAGATAATATGGGCTTTTAATGGAAACCGTTCATAAGAGTGTCCGACCGGCCCTCGAGAATAGGGCTGGCACCAACAGCTCAAATAAAACCTATTATTAAAATCAAAACATAAGCAAATATGTACAAGAAACTTTCTTTTCTGCCTAACAAATATTTGTAGTAAAAATATATTTTAATTTCGGTTTTTTCTTGATAGTTTTAAACCACGTTTTTATATTAAACCAGAGTTTGTTAAATAATAACTTGACTAGCTGTTATCGTCATAAAATAAAAAAATACTAGTTTTTTTGGAAGCCAGAACATATAAGTGTATTGATAAAAAAGTATCATGAGATAACTTAAATTACTAATTATAAAGTGCTGTTCTTGGCCGGCCTCCTTTAAATGTATCTCGTTATACATATATCGCGCATAAATATGTGACCGGTAAATGGCAATAGGTTCGCCCCTATGACACGAGATCTAAAATATTCCGGCAAACAGTAAACGTAAGTATGTCAGACCTCCTCTGCCTAATCCTTCGGGAATACAGGCGTGATGACATGTTATTTTTCTTCCCCAGAAAAATATCAGTATATATGTTTCGTTGTGTGACAACCCTATTCCGCCCGGGTGGGCTGTCCATTATAATTATGTATTATCTCGTTCGCCGAAATAAACCTCGCCAGATGCTCACTAGCTACATAATTAGAACGTAACAGCTACGTTTAAACCTCTTCAAATTATAACTACCGCATGAGTATCTGTTTCCCTACAGTTTGAGGGAATAAGTCATCGTTTACCCTGCATACTGATGTTTAGTTAAGTTAATTATAATGTGAATAATAATCGTTGATCTATACAGAAGTAAAGTTTGTGAGTTTGTAGGGGGTAATCTATGGAACTACGGAACTGATTTTGGAAATTCTATTACTAATATATAGCCACTTGTTTTATTTGTTAGTGTTATAGGCTATATCGCCTAACGAAGTTTGTACGGGTCAGCTAGTCAAATATAAAAGTCGCCTAAAGGTGTCGGCTGCGTCTAATACGAGTTGTAAGGTAGTAGGTTTAAACCAACACAGGCGCTTTACTTCATCACCATTGCTCCCAAAAGGGTGAAGGAAAACATCATTAGGAAACCAACATGTCCAAATCCAAAGACATGTGACATCTATCAACCCGCACGGGGCCGCCTGGTGGGTTACGGCTCCCTTTCATCGAGAGGAGCAGTCCCAGCAGTGAGAACATTATACACTGATTATATTATGTATTTAATAATCGTTATCTTCGTAGGTATCTTCTGATTTACGTGTTAATAGATATAATCAAGAACATAAAGAGATGCTCATATTACCTACTAAAATTAAAAAAGTAGACTAGGTACTAGAAGTACTAATTCAACGCAGGCAAATTCGCGGGTAGAAGCTAACTGTTTAAACTTATGGGGTCCCTGAAGGTTCCTGAAGTTCCTTCAAAATGAACCATCTAAAGGCGTAAGCCTGCTGTCACTTGGACGATTTAATTTGACGAAGTTTGAGTTGAAGCTAAATAATATACTTAATACCAGCTTGGGTACCCTCATTTCCTGAAAACGAACTACCCCGTATTTATATCTCAACAGACAAAACAACCCCTACATGTGCTCCTTTGTGGATCGGGGCGTGATTATTGTAAGCTGACTTCAAAGTCGAGGGCACGGCAAACCCTATCACGGCCAGCACCCGTGCGTGAGCCTTCGTGAGGCATCGGCGGGAGAGGGTTGGGTTACAAGAAATGTATCCATAAATATGTATTGCTTTATACTGGTTTCTACCACTCGCGCGAATATTAGACATTGAAATAAAACTTTTACGGATTTTATCGCGTTATATTGATATTATTTTCCTGACGTTTCAGATCCTTCACAGCATCCATGGTTACGGGTGGACTGAGATGTTGGTCGTCCTAATGTAAAAATTACCAACAGCCTTATTATTTATTCGTAGCAACAGCTACATTTTGTTTATTATATCGGGAATTTATATAATACTAATAACGCGATAAAATCCGTAAAATCTTGTTCTATTTCAATGTATTGCTTTGTAACGAAATAGATCACAGTGAGGTATGAGTACAATAATCTAACATCGTAGACGTTTTTCAAGTTAACTTGAATATTTAAGTATTACTTATGTAAAATACAAATAGCACATTTGAAGTAAATACTATTTTGTTCAGGCTTACACATATAAAATTATGGAACTGAGTAAAACTATGAGGCGCTGCTTTTACTTGTTATTTGTTTGATATTCCTGGCTAGTTACTAGGTGAGTGAAGGTAGACTTTCATAGCATTGTTTTTAAATGCGCTAGCGTTACACATCAACGATTTGTTATACTATGAGTTGGTGAGTCAGATTAACTTACAAAGTAACAGGTTACCCTTCAGGCTACTAGATTTCGGAAGTATCTAATCTATATTAAATCAAAATAAAGGACACCACCTTTTCCATAAGCCGACTATAACAATCTGTTATTTCATCTCTCCGCCCCAGTTTTTCTTCCACCCCGATCACAAAACCAAAATCTTATTAAAGCTTCACCGTACGAATTGTTACAAATCCTGCTGATTATAAACAAACAACGGGCCGACGGCCGAAAGCCGAAAGCCGAGTTCGGGAATCAATTAAAAGTTATCGCAAGAATTGTTGTGATTTATACGGGAGCCGCCCTTTGCCTGGTTGTGCTACAGAATGAGAGCAGAAGGTTAACAACGTGCTACTCTTACATCATCATCTACCGCCAGTTTGATTCGCGTTACTATAGACCTGTTGCCAGTTGCTTTCCTCTCGATTGTGTGTTACGATTGACAAAAACTCTACAGAAAAGGCCCCACAGAGATACAAAAAGAAACACTCGAATTAATTAATTACTTTTTTGGAGTTTTTTCAAAACCGATTGTCAGACAATAGCCTGAACTAGAATATATGTTTTATCAGATAAAATGAACCGTCGACATAAGTGCTCGATTGGCAAAGAAATAAGATAATGTAACTCAAAACAAAACCGTCAAATTTACAATTTCAGAAATCGTAAACTAGTAATATGTTCCTTGAAAGCAATAACTACATAGGTACCTAGTAATTCATGATAATAATCGTCATATCAGCCAAATGAGGTCCACTGCTGAACGAAGGTCTCCCCCATTGCTTTTCACCACGACCGGTTATATACCACTTGCATCCAACGACTCCAAGCGAACTTTACCAGGTCGTCTGTCCATCTCGTTGGAGGTCGTCACTACCTTTTAGTGTAATTATAATTATATGACATAGGATAAATATTTAGGGGATGATTCACCTAAATTTAAACCTATCCTACAAGTAATCTTCGAAGAGATGAGTGGCCTTTTTAGTAGTAGAACTTCTACGCCATAATTATGATGTGCTGTTAGGGTACTTATGTATCGGGGTATTGGGGGTATTGATAAATGAATTTGCGCTATTGTGCACCGAAATTGGGGTAGCAGTTAACTGATACCATATGGTGGTATTAGCTAAATTGATTATGGGTTTATGTTAACTGTTTGTCAGAAATATGTTGAGCTTGTATTTCTTTGGGCACTAGACAGGAGCAGTTTATTACATTATTTTAAATATTTAAATATTTATTATTATATGTATATGACTATAACATGATTCATAATAACATAGGTATTAAAAATTTAGCGTTACCTAATGGTTTCTAAAACTTCCTGTAATCTTGGATCACTTGATAAATGCCTGCTGGTCAGGTGGAGTGTCCATTTACATAAGGCGGCTAGCAGCAACTGGATGAAAAGAGTTGAAGATCAGGCTCTGTGGACTACTGTCTCTCTCAGACACTACCTACCTACATCCAGCGTGGACAAACATAGGCTGAAGATGATGATGAGGACTTGGTAAATGAGGTGAGGTCAGGTTAGATCAGTCCTAGTAGACTGCACAGATGGAGGCATGCAGTCATCGTGTAACTTATTATGACTATATGACTTTGCTTATGCATATGCATGACTTTTCTTTACTGAACATAGAAGGCCCAATGTACCATAGCCATCATAGCCATCATAAGGGCATTACACTGCATGCCTGTCATGGTCGTGACAAATGTGGTAAATTCCACGGCCATGGTTTTAGAGAAGGCAAGTGCGGGTTTAAACCGGTAAGAGTCCAAATTATTCATCCTCTTACCTAGGAATCAGACGATCCATGACAACTCAGGTGGTGTAGTGTAGATCTTACCAACAACGTTGCACGACTACCAGAAAACAGTGCACCGATCATAGACACCAAACAAATATCCATGGAACACAGAAATATGTGATTCGTGTTTGCGAAGAACACCGGTTTAAAAACAACATAACTTAAAGTACCAGAGTAGGCACTTAAAGTTAATAATAACAGCTTGTAACCAAATGACGGTCATAACGCTTGTCACGTCTCAGTAATTCCCATAATAAGTAAAACTGAGTACTTCCCAAGTAACGACTACATAACGTACAGTTTTATGCCTGTGACATGCTGTACTGGTGTTACTCGACTAATAAAATTGTAATGAGTGTTCCTTATGTGGGACAGCCTTTAAAAGTACGCATTTGCAAGTTCCTGAAAACGCTAAAGAGAGGTGTTTACAGAAGGACCACAGTACTATATTTTTCATGTCATCTTAAATGAAAGCAAGTTTTTTGTTCTGAACGTTTAGGAAGATTTTAAAAGGTTCGAAAAATATAAATGTAGCGGCATCTATCGCATTACATTAGAACTTGAATCGTGAAACCAACATTCGCAACGAAACGGACCGTGGTCTGCCAGGGAAAACACCCGCCTGGTTGAAGGATTGTTGGAGGAGCATCACACCACATCCTTCCACATACGTTATTCTTTATTCTTAAACGAATCTTCAAAAAAAAGTTGTCCTAATACATAACTGCCTTGATATATTTTCCTCAGTTCCTCCCTTAGTCCCCTTCCTTCTTCTTTTCTCGTTCCCTCCCTTTTCATTAAATAGGCTCGGCAATGCATCTACAACTCCTTTGGTTTTGCAGATGTCCATGGGGCGATGACTATTTATGATTAGGTAGCTCGCCTGCTCGTTTGCCGAGTTATCCCATAAAAAAGAAGTTAACTAGTGTGTAAAAATGAAAATTTGTAGGTGTGCCTTAGGTCCGAACTCGGAAAATACGACAAGGCAGTCCAACGGTCATATCGTGAGGCTATCACTGCTTATTCCCTTCACATATTGCTTAATAGTTTTTTTATACGGCAACTATGGGAGAAAGACAGTCTGTTGACTTAAATTGTTCAGTCATACTTCTGTGTATTGTTATTTTACAGTATAACTTAAACTAGAATAACATTTTAGTGTGAACACGGCATTTTATGCTCCAAATGTACTTTTTATGTTAAGAATGTCGAGGAAGTAAAAGTGTTGTGATGTTACAAAGTTTGAGCTTTTTATGTTGATTGTGATGTATCTTCACGGACGATCCCTTGAGGGGTAGGATCTAATGATACGCCTGGCTTGCTGCCCGCACATGTAAGGCCGACTCCAAACGGGTTTACTTTGTTCAGTCTTGTGTATGAAAGCAAGAGCCTGAAAAGATATTTATATGAATTGCAGGCTCTATTTTGGACTCTGTTTGAGCTTTCCGTCAAGCAATGACCATACCAGCATACCATACATAAAATATCACTGCATTTTCTAACAAACTTCTTTTAACATACATAACATACCATCACGCTTGTATTCCTCGAAGGATTAGGCAGAGATGTACTAATGTAACCCACACTTCGCTGGTATGTTTAAGTCCAATGAAATAGGGGGCGAGCCCCGACTCTGAGCTACTCCGATAATTTCATAGAAACACCCAATTTAAAGCTTCCTAGCAATGTGTGTCGCACATTACTAGTATTCTTGTCAACCCCTCGTACTAAGCTAAATGCTTGTTTTACGAGTGGGTGCACATCGGTAGTGCAATGGGTGGGTTTCGAAACGGCAACCACATGATCGCAAGTCCGCGCCCTACACATTAGGCTACCGCCGCTTCATAAGCTTTGCTCGACTTGGGGATCAAATGCAGGACCTCCAGCTTAGCAGTCTCGCTTAGGACCACTAGAGTAATGAGGTAGTCAGGCAGGCAGCAACATTATTTTAAATTATAAAACACAGAAATGAATATCTAGAAGACTAGCATTAATCACAGAAGCCCGTGTCCCGCTCCACTACAAGCAACCCTCTGGTCCTTTGAGACGCATTTCGTTGTTTAACCAAGTTTTATTCGTTGTGACATTGTGCCCGAGCGTCGGTAGACATAGGGTTATATAGCATTTATCAGAACAGAGCTAATACAACTATTTAATTTGGCTTTGCATGTTAGATTATCGCAACGATGACTTTTGGGATTATTTCACGAGGTTTAACAGGCATTACAAAAAATGTATATGGTGCTGTGACAGCACAAAAAAAGCTTTGTTAAAAAAACAATTTAAGCAAGTGCAGTATCATCGTCAACCCATTACATTGTCCTACTGCTGGGCACGGATCTCCTCTTAGAACGAGAGGGATTAGGAGTAGTTGGGCAGACTTCACACGCCGTCAAGAAAACCTCTCAGGCATGCGAGTTTTCTCAAGATGTTTTCCTTCACCGTGGAAACGCATGATAATTAATTAATAATACGTACATAACTTCGAAAAGTCAGAGGTGCATGCCTTGAACTCAGACTTTTGACTTTGCAGTGCAATAATCATATCACAAGGCTACCACTGCACATTATACATACATACATTCCATCACGCCTGTATTCCCCGAAGGGTTGGGCAGAGGTATACTTGTGTACACCCACACGGCCGGTATGTTTTAGGTCCCATGTAATAGGGGGCGAGCCTATTGCCATAAACCGGGCACAAATGCAGACTCCGAGCTGCTACTGGGAATTTCATAGAAAAATCCAATAACACTTTGCTCGACCTGGGGATCGAACCCAGGACCTCTAGCGTAGCAGTCGCGCTTAGGACCACTAGACTAATAAGGCAGTCTGCACTGCAACTGCACATTGTGTAGTATATTATGCTGAAAATATTTTGATGTATCAGTCAGTCTTGGCTATAAAGGCGTCAAGCTAAGCCTGTTCTCATATTTGACTTGCTCACAACAACATAATAAATTCACTTGATTATTCTTTCCGCGATAGCGCAGCGTCCCAAATGCGTAGAAATAATATAAAAATCTGTGTCACGTATCCCGCACACAGGTTTATTTACATGTAACCCTGCGGTACGTTAAGTGTTGACGAGTTTTTCACGAGAAATTTACGCATAACATGTAAATTTCCTTTGTGCTTTCCCCGCGAGAGCGCGCCACACCGATGGGATTAAGGCGGGCTGCTAGCAATGCAGCCGTACCGAAGGAATAGCAAACTTGTACTGAATTATAGGCCAGCAAAATATGTATAATTATACTACATTTTCTTGTAATATTTTTTTTAACATACCATCATGCCCGTATTCCCCGAAGGATTAGGCAGAGGTGTACTAATGTTCACCTACATTGCGCCTGCATGTTTTTTAAACGTGCGCCTACTTAAAACGGGGCGAGCTTTTTGCCATTAACCGGTTACAAAACCGGACTCCAAGGTGCTTCTGAGAAATTGATAAAAAAAACCAATAACACTTTTGCTCGACCTGGAAATCGAACCCAGAACCTCTAGTATAGCAGTCGCGCTTAATTAGGCAGTATAAAACGTATGTAGCATTGTAGATACTGACACAATATTATGTAGAATAAGCATAGAATAATGGCAGGTTTGTTCGCGTGTAGCCCGCCTTAGGTTAACAAGAAACACAACACTCAATATAACATAAAGCATTTTATCAAAACTCAAAGAGCCGATACGTATGTAGGTATGTAGAAATTTCTAAAATTGTTACTTGTAAGATGAAACAATTCAACTTTTTGTTACTTAAGAGGCAATTTTGCGTTTCATCTTTCCCAAGCCGGTTGACGGGAGTTATAAAATAAGTTGTAATGCTATACATTTCTCGTACGTGGATAGAAATTTATGTATATATGTAGGTAAAGAATTTAGAGTAACATTCGACTCAGAGTTTAAGAGTCGTTTGTTGATTTATTAGACATCATACAAGGGTATCATATGTAATATCATAGGTGATATCATAGGTAATATTCATCCGCATCTGGTTAGACAGGAAGTCAAGAGGAAAAGAGAAGGAGGATGTTTTTTTTAAATTAATATTATTAAGGCATTAAGGTTGATGATGTCATTGGTAATTTATATGCGACTTTTGGAGAATAAACCTCAGATTGGCCATTGAGTCTGCCTCGTTAGTCTAGTGGTCCCAAGCGCGACTACAACGCTAGAGGTCCTGGGTTCGATTCCCAGGTTTAACAAAGTGTTATTGAATTTTTCTATGAAATTCTCAGTAGCACCTCGGACTCTGGATTTGTGCGGTTAATGGCAATAGGTTCACCCTCTATTACGTGAGACTTCAACATACCGGCGAACTGTGGGTATTCATTAAGTACACCTCTGACTAACCCTTCGGGGAATATAGGCGTGATGGTTATCGGTCATTTAGACCCAGTTAGGTCACGCCTCTGAAGTCTGACAATTTGTAACAACTTTACCGTTTATAGGGTTTATTTATTTATTTATTTATTAAAGGTACATTAACAATATACACATACATACTTTTTCCAAATCATGCAACTGGATAGTGGTTCTTATATGTATATCAATTACAAATGTACACAACACTTACTGCAGATGATACTTTACAATGCTTTTCTTTCAATTCCTTTCCTTGAAAAAAGAAATAGAAGAAAACATCGTAGATTATTTGAATTAAACAATGATGAGAAAAATTATATTATGATTGATACATGTAAAGGTTAGAATTGAAAATTATAATTGCATATCTTAAGTTAAAATTACATTAGGGTTACGAGACCATGCAAGTAAATTTTCGGGATCCTAAGATAATCTAGGCTCAGATTTTTTAATAGAGTATACAACAAAAAAACTTATTAAAATGACCAGCATCTCGTTAATATGTAGTAGGTACAGCAATATACTTTATAAGATCATCAATAGGTACCTATTTATTTAGATTGATTCTTTTGTGTCCCTATCAGAGATCGAGAGGGGAATACTAATGATAGGACATATTGACTGACATCGGCATTCCTTCCAATTCTGGAAAGCTTCGGCCAAACATTTAAATGCTTTGTCATGAAAAAACATTGATTTTGAATTGAACAAGAGAAACTTCCGTCAAAAGGCTAATGATGTATTTCAGTAAAATATAATATCAAATGTTGGTCCTTACATTATCCGTGATCAGATTTACAAAATTGCCCTAACCGCATGCGACAACAATCGCAGAATGCAATATGAAACAGGATTGCAATTGCAAAATTGAAACACAATTGGAGCAAATATTAAAGTTGCATTCGTAAAACCAACTGCTACGGGATATTGCAAATACGTGCTACAAATGGGGTTTGTTAGCTACGCAGCCGCTACGGCGCTACGGTGCTACGCCACCGCTACGAGAAGCATAGCTCGTGCTCGTGCTAGCGCGTTTTGTTGCTTGTATTCGTGTTGAGAATTTGATTATGCAATTTGAATTTGAGATATAAAAACCTTCTTTGTACATGTTTGCAAAGAAATAGAGACGTTAAGTATGAGCGGGTGACCGCTTTTTTATTTTCATATAAAATTATGTATTTTCGCTCTATATTCCCGTTCGGAAATAACAATCAGTTTAGAGCGAAATTAAAATTAATTGGGTTTCGTATTATTTGTAAATTTAAAAATGTTTCATAAATTTTGCACAAGCTTCTAATCAGTGTAAAATTTAATTTACACACACAAACAATAATAAAAGTCCCTAATGAAGCAGTTAATTACAACGTTTCAGTAGAACACTTCACATTCAAAATTAATCTATCAATAAATCTACTGTGAATCGTTCGTTCTGAACGATCTACTTCATTCAATGGAACTGATTACTGATTTAATTCAATCTCTCATTTATTAATGAACTGAAATATGCATTTATAAGGGTATCGTGCGATATTCAATGAACATACAAAATTGTTTTCATTTCAACTGACTGATGAATACGCTTGTGTATTATTATATGCTAATTTGACACGAAATTGAGGATTGGTTAATTGTTTTGATGAAGGTGGGTATACTGCTGTTAAATCGTTTATTTAAAAATCCACTTGTTCACAAAATTTCAAATTGTCTTCCGTTATAAATTAGTAAAGTACTCGGAATACTTATTCAAATAAATATTTAAGTTTTCGGCGTTCGGCGTTTTAATTATTTCCGTAAACACACCGCCTGAACAAATCACGATAAAGTAGACCACAAGTAAAAATAACCGTTAAAAGTTTCAATCTCTCAATATTTATGATATTCTGTAACTTACTTACAACCTATTATCCCTATCATTGATTCTAATTAAAATTATTTACAGATAATGGACTCCCATTAACGGGACTCGGAGCATTAAAACGGATCGGCTTTGCAAGTCCGTCCGACCAATTACATCCCACAAGTGGAATAAAGTGGCATAAACTGGAAATAACTCCATTATGCGAACCGTTTCGCATAAATAAGAGATATCGATGTGGAGAGAGTTACCGTGTACTTTGGTATTGAGTTATTGGTTAACATTTTGCCAGTAGTTGTTGTATACCATCAGCATCACATCTGTATTCTCCTAAGGGGTAGGCAGAGGTATGCTTATGCACAACGACCATTTTCCAGTATGTTTAGGTCTCATGGAGACGAGTCGATTGCTAATGCCTGGGCACAAATCCAAAATTCGTGCTGCTACTGTAAGAATTTAATTTAAAAAATACAATAACATTTTGCTCGACTTGCGAATTCAATACAGTACCCTCTAATGTAGCAGTCGTGAATACGACAAGACTAATTAAAGTAGTTTTAGTTGATCCCATTTTTTATTTGAATGCGGGAAATATAGTTGTTGTTTGAAGTATGTACGTAATGTACGCAGTATAAGGTAATAAATAGAGTGCTTTACATAATTATTGTGTTTTGAAAACCATGCTTGAGGCGAGGAGTTACTGTATCATGAGTGAGTATAAACACAAACCTCAACATAACCTCATTATGTACATCACACTCCGTACACCTAGGTTATAGGTCAAACAAATTTTTGCTCCGATCAGAAACCGAAGTCATTACAACAGTAGCTATCGTTGCACCAAATACGCTTTAAATTATGTTGATTTTATTTCATAAATTATTAAAATCAATTTCTTATCAAATTAGCTGTGGTATGGCTTTGAAGTAATTTAGAGATGATATTTTAAATACCGCCAATCGCATCTGTCTGATGACCCATGTCAGCAGTGGGAAGGTATAGTTGGTTGATGATGATGATGAAATAAATTTAACGCCTTTAGTTCACTGACGCACGTAGTGGTCTCATTAGGACAAACCAATAAATAAATAATAAATTTGCATTGTATCTACAATATGGCATTTGACGGGTTTAACTGTTGAAATATTTATGTCAATCTTGTGTGGCATTTTGTTTATATTTAAAAAATAATAAGTACAAACATACTTATTCATGAATACAAATCAGGAGGTTAAATTTTAAATATTGAAAGCTTGTAAGAGCCACGCGCCACAACAAACTGTCGTGTGTAGCCATCCATCACGGACGCGTCTCGAAGGACCAATTACTCGCGATGTAATTGAGTATCGCCCGCCTTATCTCGCCTCGCTACAGCGTGCGCCTTATTAAAAAACTTTGTGATTTTCTATATTACTTTAATTAATTTTGTTTTTCATTTATTAAATTTTTACAAAAATCTTGCTCTTTGAGCAGAATAATGCGAATTTCTTTTCAGAATGAATAGGTATTCGAACTAATAAAAGTTTAATTCAATATTTCCAAATTGGTCTGTGACAGCGTAGGCTGTAGGTATTAGTTACACGCACTAAAACTAATAAAATTAATCAAATTGTATACTATAAGTATATAAAATATATGGAAAGTAAAACTTCTAATAATTTTATTATTATACCTAAGTAACTTCATTTACGTAATGGATTTTGCCAAATATCTATGACTTTTTGTCTTATGCACATCGCCGCCCTCACCGAATAGTATCGTAATCCACCGAATAATATTTTAATTATATCACTTTATCGAAGAAAAAATCAGCTATCTATTGGTATATAAATGATTTTTCTATGTAAACCTGGTGGCTGGTAAGAAGTTAGGAGCCAAAAAGTAAGTTAATTTATTTTTCCTGTAGAATTTAGATTTTCCGATTCCGGTATTATTCGGTTTGGGATAAAAAAAATATGATAAAATAATTTCGGAGTCTGCTTAGGTTGAGTTAACCTCTGTTGGACAGAAGAACCTCGTAATTTTTAGAAAGAATCATAAAGAAGGAAGTCTTTCTAAGAATCATAAATTGATTAATTTACAAATTAGTCCGAGTGCAATCAACACATAGGTAACACAATGTTAAATGGCACACATTCTATAGGCTTATACATGGCTAAACATATTGGAACATTTTCTTTTACTCAAAGTGAACATATATTGAAGATGAAACGGCGGTAGCCTAATGGCTAGGGCGTCGGACTTGCGATCATGTGGTTGCCGGTTCGAAACCCACCCATTGCACTACCGACGTGAACCCACTCGTAATACAAGCATTTAGCTTAGTTCGAGGGGTTAACAAGAATACTAGTAATGTGCGACACACATTGCTAGTAAGCTTTTTTAAAAAATAAATTGCATGCAATGTTAGTAAACCATATTTACACTAAAAATACTATCTATCTATCTGTCACACTTATCTCAAATACAGTGTCAATAGTATCGTGAGTACTCAATTATTTAAGTTCTCGAGCGAAGTTTAGTGATGTTTCTAATATGTGTAGTGCTAATGTCGTACTCACCGATATTACGCGCGCCGGAAGGAGTCACGTTGACGCACAGGCAAGGCTATGGTATGCGATGCGATGCGATGGTACAGCTGAAATAAATCATATAATATTTTACTCGTGTTTGATTTATACTTATGTTTTTATATATTAGATATTTGTCTGTTTTGGAAATAACAGATCTGATACACATTTCGATACACATACTTTCGGCGGAAGAGAAAACAGTAAGCATCCAAGTGGTATTTCTAATAGGCTAGGTTTGCTTCATGCATAAAGACAAAATAATAGTACCATACCTATTATAACTGCTTTTGCCAATACTACAGTAGCCACATTTATTATTACGTACACACGGCTACACATCAAGCTATACAAAACCAGTTTACGCTGGACTGGATTTGTATAGGTTGACCTGTAGCCGTGTGTACTGGACTCTTGGAGTAGGTACATTTTGTTTGTAGGGTAATCGGTGTCGCTGACTGTCTTTGGCCACACTTATATACAGAATATACATAAGACTTTAAATATAAAGTGTTGAAAGATTCGCTTAAAACATGTTCATTTGTTTTGTATAATTTTTTATAACCTATGTGACTTAATTGAGAAGATAATTATAACATATGGAATAACTGGATGATAAATACTGTATGCACATTTTAAGTGAAGTCCCAAAGAATACCAAAGTTTGTGAATATCGGAGTCATTAATTTTTTTTTACAGTAGACAATACACAAATCTATTATGGTAGTCATTTGAGTCATCTAACTAAAAGTCTTAATGGAAACACAGAAACTAGGATCGTTTTGATTTACAGCCTTTGAAACTTCCACAACACTATCTGCAGTTATACAAATATCGTATCAAATACTTGACTTCTAAGCACAAGTCGAGTACAATTAGTTTTACACGAGAGCAAGGTAACATCGATCGTTCAGTCAATATTGCCCCACAGCAAATTGCTCCAAGTTTGGTAACAAAGGGTAGATGCAACTCTCTGTTTGCGACCTTGTATGAACTGTTCAAATGTTCTCGAATATTCTACGTAGCTTTGTAGAAACATTTCCAATAACGTACTCGTAATTACAATATGCGCTTTAGGTTACTAATAGGATGTTATTCGAATTAAATTCTCCACAGTAAAAAAATATTTGCATCACCGCATCACCCTTTACAGATTCTGCTAATTATGCACTTCATTTAAATTCTCACATATATTTTCGCAAATATAGTTCTGACAGAAAATTACACCAGCAACATTGGTCTATTCGTTGCAAGTGCGTCTTCCTAAGCATGAGGTCCTAGATATCATTTCAGGTCGAACAAAATTTTATTAGGTTATTCTAGGCTAGTTTCAATCACTTAGGTTTGGAATCGTGCCCGATGGGCTTGCCTCCTATTACGAAAACTGAACGGACTACATGTCGGTGTACCTACACATGTACCTAATTCCCTACTTCTACCTTATCTTCCATAAAATACAGGCGTGATGGCATGTTATATTGTTAGTATCTAAAGTTATTCTTCTCTTCCGATTCGAATATTAAGTATTATGGAAATTGAAGCCCAGTAACTATTCCTAGAGTGTTTCTAGTAACGCGACGCGTCATTTATTTTGCTTTTAATGTATTACGTTCTTCAGGAACATTTTACCTTTCTTCCGCTCTCAAGACTTCGCAAAGTAACAGAAAGGACGCAGACCATAATTTAGTTAGCAACGGCGAAGTTGTCACGTACTTCCATACCTTGGAGAAGAATGCCAAACCGCTTCGGAGTATGAATATAAGTAGAGAGCTAATGTTGAAAAGAAATTAGTAAAATACTGGTTTCTGATACTTGTACGCGAATATTAGACATTTAATTAGTAAAAGTGGAAGTAAATCAATGATTTTGTCGACTCAATAAAATGCATTAAAGATTTCGTTCGGACTCCTAATAAATTGTATGTTTAATTCATGTGAGATTTATAGATGTAGATGTAGATGCAAGTTAAACTAAGTAATTCTTCGTTACTAGTATAATAATTTGTCATTAGGCATACAAATTCTTATCAGCTTGAGACTTATCCTAGCAAATTTTTATTCTTCGAGGGGCGCAATGAGAAATCTTCTGATAACTAGTTCATCTGTATGTTTAACTCCAATCTAAGCTTTAAGCTGCAACTAAGAATTATCAAACAGAAAAATGAAAAAACACTTTGCTATACCCGGAAATTGAACCTAGGACTCCACGCTCATCAGCTGCGCTTACGACCAATAAAGCAGTTGGCGTTACGAAACAAGTTTTATACGTTATCCTATTCATACCGTAAGCTGCAACTTTTACTCCCTTCCCCCGTACCTCATCCCCCCTCGGTCCTCCTGACGGATGTTTTATTAAGGAAAAGTTTAATCACACGCCCCTCGCGAGAAACTGGTGGAATTTGAGAATTAACTTGTGCTGGTAATGAGATCGGGAGTGTGTGGCATGTGTTTAAAGGACCCTGATATTCATGGCTGCTTAACATAAATTATATTAGACTAGCGACTGGCCCTGCATTCTTCTATAACTTTCCTAGATAATTCCTCTTTCTATTGGTGAAAATCGTATACAAATCTAGTTCTAGTTTCTACACACAAACTGAGCTCAGTTTTTTTATGAGATAACTCAACAAATGAGCTGGCGAGCTACCTGTTGGTAGGTAGTCATCACCACCCATGGACATCTTCAAAACCAAAGGAGTTACAGATGCGTTGCCGAGACTATTTAAGGAAAAGGTAGGAGAAGGAGAAGGGACTGAGGGAGGAATGAGGCCTCCGGCGCTCCACACTCACCGTACGAAACGCAACAGTATACATACTGTTACTTGACGTCGATATTCTGTAGGAGGGTAGCACTCCCCGATCGAGCCGACCCATTCACGCTCGCATGTACACATGCCAGCGAGACTACTACTACTTTATAGTGTGAACTTTAATTTATTATAATTACTACCTGCTGCCTGCGGTTTCTCTCGCGTCCCAAAAGGATTTTCTTACTATAACTCCGCTTTTAGGCAGGGTATCAATATTAGAATGCTCCTGATTTTAAGTCAGAAATACAACTGCGAAAATCGTATTGAATTTTATGAAGTTATTTTTGCGTGATGCATGTTCAAACAAACAGATAGGTACTCTTAGACATTATAATTTTTTTCTTAAGTATCTGTCTATGTAGGTTCCTACAGAGCTACAGACCTCTTTATTAAACACAGGTATTAGGTATAGATATAGTGAAGTACACCTCTGCCTAACTATTCGCGGAGTACAGACGAGGTATGTTACGTTTACTGTTCAAGACCGGTAAAACCTTTTATTTAGCAAATTAACTTAAAAAAGTTAAAATCTCCATATAAAACTCCTTGAAAATAAATTTCCTTTGAGGAAAATAGTGGGTAAGAGTTGTGGGGTGAGAATGAGATTAACGACGACTTTTATTGTGTCCGCGTCAACGTTCACGAGCGCTTGTATTTGATGTTTTTATTTCGGCAATCTACTATTAGGTGAAGTGGAAAGGTTTTTTAATAAATATGATATGGCATTATACTTTTCCTTCCTTGTTTTTGGCTACACTACACAAACTTTTGTAATACCCATTTTGGCTTTTGGAATAGCTTTCATTTAATTACGCCTGTTCAAAATAAACTTATATTTTTTTGTATCAACCACTTATTCCTTTATTTATTTAAAGATCTCCAACAAAGAAAGTCTAAAATTGGTTATTTATAAACGATGGCATAACTGTAAATGGTAAGTAGTACTTCTTCAAATATAGAAGACCATATACCTAAACGAATAAATTCAACAGCAGTCTTGAATATCTAATTATTTAATTAAAATTTTTAATTAAATAAGTATCATAAAAAGTATTGAGATATTTCATAAAACTATATTAACATAAAGCAACACGACAGATAGAGAAGTTATTATAATACTAATTAACTGTCAGTTAATGGTTAACAAAATAAACTGAAACAACAACAATGTTGAAATTAATCGGTAACTGTTCATTTACATAATTAATAATTTTCGCACGAATAACTCCGAGTTCCTATTTAGGTAACAAAAAAACAGTAACATCATTTCATATAGAGAGTGATAATAATAATACGAATACGTAGGTTCATAATATTACAGAAAGGCTATTAACATAATTGAGCTCCTGGTTTATTTTTAACTAGCTTTGCGCCCGCGGCTTCGCTCGTGGACACACGTCTATATAATATGTAAGCCTATGTCACTCAGGAATTGTTCCTGAGTGACATAGGCTACGTGGCTTTCTATTAGTGAAAAAAATTCAAAATCGGTTCAGTAGATCCAGAGATTACCCCCTACAGCGTCAGAAACTCACAACGCCACAAACTCACAAACTACACCTTTTTAACATTAGTAGGTATAGAGTATAGATTATCTGGTTAGATATAATTCCTTGTGGGTTCGTCTAATGTTTTTAGAAAAAAAATAATAGGTGGGTATGTTTCTTTGTTAGAGATGAGTGAAAAAATTGGAGGAGGCCTTCACCCGAGGAGGGGTCCATATCCAATAGAAAAAAAAAACTAACTTACTAACAATTAGACAATAAGCAAATAACTTACCAACACTAACAAACAAATACCACTTTTGAAATGTAACATAGGGAAATAAAGGCTGTTTTATTTATTTTATTATGTCTCTTTTTTAAAACAAATTGCCTGATTTTTTGAGGCAAGCACTAATTCGCCTGACTGTGTTTTTTTTTATAGCGTGGGTAAGTCTGTGTATTCCACCCACGTCTATCAAGTGGACAACAAAATGTCACGTTCCTCGAATTATTCATGATAATAACATAAAGGTACTTATCTACTTAATTTGGACATTAATATTAACGCTACGTAATTCATACAAAGCTTAAATATCAGTCGGACCTGTAGCCGAAATATTTATTATTATTATTTTGAGGAAATATTCTGGTAACTTCTGTACGTAATATTTGGAATACCTCTCTAAGTAAGCTTAAAACTACTCGTAATGTCGATAAAGAAAGAAAGTAAGAAATAGTGGTATTGAAAATATTAATATATCTAGGGTACAACCTGAGGGTACAAACTCATTAAAACTACCAAACGGAATAAATACCTAAGCTGGCAACCCTGTTCATGGATTATTTTCCGTAACATGTTTCGGACACTAATTAGTGATGCGTGTCAACCCACTCGTGCACATGGGATCACGGATGTGGTAAAAAGTTATTAGGAAGGATTACCTATCTTGATGTAGCATGCCGAAACGTGAAATTAGATTTGGAGTAGGAATTACTTTTGCGTTATTTTTTCATTTGTTTCAAGGGGTTTCTTGAAAATTTAAAGGACATCAAATTGTGATACACAAGTAAACAATTCGATTCAAATCAAATCAAATCAAATGTTTTTATTTCAAATAAGCTTTTACAAGAGTTTATGAAACGTTATTGACTCTAGTTGCACGGTTCCAAAAGGTTGATCCTATGGAGAAGAATCCGGCAAGAAACTCCATGGACACTCTTTTAAAATAAAAGATGTTACATTATTCACTTTACACTCTGGCGATAACAGGATGTGAGTACATCGGAGGTTTATGTCATAATTAGCCTGAAGTCAGGATTAAAATTAGATAAGGTTCTCAGAATCTGAGAACTCAATGTCAATCTAAAACAGATAACCTATGTGAAATAATACACATCATCAAAATATATTAACTATAAACTACTTAGACATAAGTGGCTACAATGTACTCACATTTACAGTTCCTGTATACATAAAGTTCTAGTAAACAATACAAAAGAAAATTGTGAGTGACTAGGTAACCTCAGGGTGCCAGGGAGACCACCAGTGCATCTGTATTTTGACACCACACATTTTTATCATCAACATAGTCCTTGATTTTATAATATGCCTTCTTAACAAGAACAGATTTAACACAGTTTTTAAATTTCTTGCCGGTGAGATCGGTGACAGATTTTAGGAGTTTATTGTAAAAACGTACGCAATTTCCTAGAAATGATTTCTTTGTTTTAGTTAATCTAAATTTAGGTACCTACCACTATTATCGATTATCGACTACAGGGTGCTAATTGCAATTTATGTAGAATACCTATAAAAGTCATAAGACATACCTAATACTCATCAAGTAACAGACAAAATAATAACACAAGATACTATTGAATCAAGCCTACAGGTATCCTCAAAGGTCGAACTGTACTACAGCTAATAGGGTGGATCGTATTGCCACTTATTCCCAACTCTAAGAATTATAAGGAAAAATCGAACAACACTTAACGTGACATGAAAATCGAACTCGTGTCCACCTGCGTCCACGAGATCAATAGGACTGTTGAAGAATAATAATTATATTGCGTAATTATGGGACGGCCCATTCGCGTCGCAAATTTGTCAGGTCATCATTTTAATGAGGTGCCAATCGTTAAAGCATTAGCAAATAAATCAATCGGGGGCGCCGACACGCGATCCCAATTAATTACTAATTAGCGCGCCCGTTACTGTTTGCAAACAGCCTAAACTGTTGTCATTAATAAGTTGACGAGTGAAATTATATTTTACGAACGATACGTGTGCAGCATTTATGGACAATTGCCTTTTTTAATATGTTTCATAATACTAATCCATGAGTAGGGTAGTTGACGGATGTTAAATTTATTTAAAATAAAAGGCCTATTATAAAATAGGTATAAGACGTTCACTGAAAAAAAATATCTAATAATAAGTTTTTCTAAGATCACGTTAAAAGTTTTTTGTGAGATTAAGATATATACGTCATTGGTATTAGTATAGAATTTGTATGACGTAACGGTTTGTGATGTTACAAGCCTACATGGTACACTCTCTGTGTAGATCAAATTTAAATGCAACTTCTTTATTTTTGAACCAATTTTGTTATTGAAGGAAAGAAAAGGTAAACTACCTTTTCTTTAAAGAGAATTTGAGTTATGTAAGTAATTGCAGCTACCATAATTATGTGTTATAAAATGGTATGGATCGGTAAATAAAATAATAATGTAGCAAGCCAGCTGTTTAAATAGCACGAAAAATTCTACAGGAACATCTAATTTCCCATCAAGTCAAGATGACAAGACGAACGAAAGTGACATAAGCTATGGATATTGTAAGTTATTAACCAGACCCGGCTTAGTGCGGGTTCCGGACGAGGTTTATAGTCACAGTTAGTCTAGGTGGTTAGGCATATATGTGTTATAGCAGTAATCTTCTTCAACATCTTTGTGATAGTCTCGAGAGTGACTAAATTATGTTCCGCTTTTGCCATACTCTACGTATTGTTATTTTAAATGTAAGGGTTTATATAAATCTACAGGCCGAAGCAGCGTCATTAGTATCTGCATTATGGTCCTAATCATGACTGCTACGCTAGAGGTCTTGGGTTTGATTCCTAGGTCGAGCAAAATAACCTGGGAAAAATGCAATGAATGTCAATGCCCATGAATGGCAATAGGCTAGGCCCCTATTACATAGGACCTCAACATGCCGGTGAACTGTGGATGTACATTATAATACTCCTCTGCCTAACCCGGTTCAGTTCCCCCCGGCGTGATAGTATGTTAAAGGTTGAAGGTTGCACTCATTCATACTGGCATGTCAGCAAGAGACTACTACCTAAATTATAGACCGAGCTTTACTAAAATCCTGTTTCACACCTCAAAGTCAAGGTCCACAAACCTTAATAGGAACAGCACAAAAGCAATATACACTAAAATATAAGCAAACTTATCAGAAGTTACATTTCAAAGTAAAATCTTTTCACCCTTTTTTCAACCCCAAATTCTTTCAATAAGTTACCACAACCCTTTTTTCTCCAAAGATTTTACATGCGAAAGCAGCTATTTATAAAGATCAACCCAAAATCGTTGCCTACAAATCTAAAGGTAGCATGTAGCGGTAACGTTAAGTAACATTTATCTCTCGAGCCCGGCTGTCACCGGCGACGCTCATAAACGCGGGTCTGGCAGTCGTCAGGTGTGTAGCGGTGAGCCATCAAATAGCTTACCCTCGCTCCAGATCACTTGTCGATACTGCTGGCTAATCGGTCCCCTGGGCGACCCTCTTCGGCTCCCATTAGCCGGGCCCGCTTTAACGAGTCACCTTAAGATTTTTATATTCGAAATCTCTAGTATAACCTACGTCCTTTGAAGTATTTTCATTTGTGTATGCACCTTACGTGCTTGCGTGGCGGATTTGAAAGGCTTATAACATAATTGACCCAGTTTCCGCACAAAAGCATCGATTCCCGGCGTAGATACGTATGGTACATAAAATAGGGGAAGCTTAGGTTAGGCTGAGTTTGTTTGAATGTCCGTGATTAAATGGAGTCTCGTCTAATAATAATTAATACCTGTTTATTCTTTACCTTTTCCTTGATCAAAGATGGAATGATGATGTTTCTGATTTAGGGATTTACTCGCACCCGAACAAAACAACAACTGAATAATTGTACGACAACTATGCCATAGTACATTGTAGAAGGCTATTAACAGGTTCTCATCATTTTTACGAATCGGTTAGCGGCCATGCAAATCTAGCTATAAAAATCCAGTTTATGCTGACCTCTTATTGTATGGAAAGCTTATACAATGCGAGTTCAGCTTAAATTTTATAGGTAGACCTGTACACACGGCTACCGGTCAACCTATACAAATCCAGTTTAAGCTGATCTCGAAGAATAAAGGCTTTCCACACAATAATAGGCAAGCGTAAACTGGTTTTGTATAGCTTTATGTGTAGCCGTACGTACAGTAGCCGTGTGTAAAATTTGGTTGAAAAAACAAAATAATAATATAATAATAATTATATTCTTTTTTTATAATATAAATAAGGTGAAGGCGCTCTAAGCGAGATGGTGAATGATAAGGATTCTTAAGATTAATTTGTTCAACTTACGCCATAAAAACTACTGCTGTTTCAATGCCATCATTATTTATTCTGTAATTATAAAATATTTTTTGCTTTGTTTGTTCAAAATGTTCAAGTTTAAAATTAATTTCAAAACAAGACGCTGTTGAGAATTTTGTAACTCAGTAGGTAGAAACCTACTTCAAACTTAAATATACATTATAATTATTATTTGTTATACATTCTCATTCTTAACGTTCTCTTCTATAATAAATTCAAATTCAAATTACCTGCCTATTATAAATTTACTTTAATTTCAAATAGGATCTCATTGGATGTGTGTGTAATTTTCAAGACCGATAGCTTTCTAGGGTTAATTATCCCATTCAATTATCTATCGTATGCAGTTGTATAACTGATAACATGGTCAGGGCCGTTCCTACACTACCTATTCATAAATTTTACAACCCATTTAACAACTTTATTGCATCCATCACTTCTAAGAAAACGCTAAAGCAATATTGTACGGAATAATCTGAAAGCGCTCAGCGCAATCCAATTTCTTGTATAAGCCTAAAATGTTTTGAAAATAAACGGAATACCTACGTTTCAATCGGAACATCCAATACACAAAATAATCACGTTCCTTACTTGGATTGACGCAGACGCTCGTTCACTCACCGCTCTGCTCGATGGAATCCATTCACTCGTTCATTCGCTCAATCATTCACCCCACTTGTGAGTAGATGCATGCCTTTATGCAGAATTATTGAATTTCCGAATCCACGTAGCGCCTGATTCGAGGCGAGGCGCGCAGACAAAAATCCATTTGCAAATATTTATACGCATAACGATGGGGAAGGCACTTAATGTTGATAATAAGTTTACGAGCGTGCTCTTCATTTCCATTTTAAATCATCAAGCTGCTCGGGAAGGTGAAAATGTTATTAATTCGGAGTTGTAAAATGGTCGAAAACAGACATTGAGCAAATAGAACGATCCACACGCACTACACTTACTAAACACAATAACCTACACCCTAAATCAGCAATAGAAAGATTAACTATCAAACGACAAAACGGTGGGAGAGGCCTAATAGATATCCATCACCTATGGCAGAAACAAATAAAAAACTTAAAGACATTCTTCCATTTAAAATCCGACACTAGCGACATACACAAAGCCATATCTCAGAACGACTTCAATTACACACCACTAAATTTAAACGAACACTCAAACATAGAAAACCTTATTACCAATGACCCACAAAAGCAAAAATTACAAGACTGGAAAAAGAAAGTACTACATGGACGCCACCATCATGATCTAGAACAATCCCATATTGACACAATAGCTTCAAATAAATGGCTTAAAGTAGGTAATCTATTTCCAGAAACAGAAGGATTTATAATAGCGATACAAGATCAGATCATTAACACCAAAAATTACAGAAAATATATAATCAAAGACCCCACCGTCACAAACGACAAATGCCGCAGATGTCACACTCAACCCGAAACTATACAACACATAACAGGAGCTTGCACAACACTTACACAGACAGACTACACTCACAGACATAACCAAGTAGCCAACATTATTCACCAAAAGCTGGCTGCCAAACATAAACTCATACAAAACACGAACACACCATACTACAAATACACACCACAAACCGTCCTAGAAAATACATCACACAAATTATACTACGATCGCGCCATACTTACCGACAGAACTATACACTATAATAGACCAGATATAACTTTAATAGATAAAATAAACAAAACTACTTACTTGATAGATATTGCAGTCCCGAATACACATAACTTGCAAAAAACAATAGCTGAAAAAATTAATAAATACGCAGAACTAAAAGAAGAAGTTACACAAATCTGGAAACAAGAAAAAGTATATGTCGTGCCCATTGTTATTTCCACCACTGGTGTCATACCAAACCACCTAAAACATAGCCTTAAACTCATAGACCTGAAAGAATCCCTTTATATAACCCTACAAAAAGCCGCCATACTAAATACCTGCAGAATAGTGAGGAAGTTCATGCAAATAGAAGAAAATGAAATAGCCCCACAACACAACATACCCCGACCATAATACACCTCACGCTTCATTTACTTGGTTTCGGCCCGTAAATGTAGCTAATACCAGCCATGAGCTGAGAATAAAAAACAGTTCCCCAAAATAATAATAATACGGCTGGCAACTCTAGACGTCAGCAGATCAAAATTTTTTCCTCATCCAATTTATTACATATTTAATATATTCAGAACATAATTCCACCCAAAATTTCAATAGTTATCACCATATTTACACGTATAATTATTATCCCATTGATAAAGAATATATTCAAATAAAAATGAAGAAAAACAACCATAAAATTCAGACAATACAACTTTGACATTAAATGTCACCAGAAAAACAACAATATGAAAAAACTTATAAATATGAAATGGATGTGAAATAAAGAGAATGCTGACGAGATCAGCGTCGAGACGCGCACGCCTACCACCCCCGGACTCGTCGCCCAGCTCCGCCTCGCCGCCGCCGGAACTCGGACCACCAGTGACACCGGCGGCTGCAGCCGCGTCGAGCTCGAGCGACGAGTATTTCTCCCCACCGACGTCGCCACCACCTGTACGTCGGCCGGGAAGAGGCCGGCCACCGAACGGCATGGGATCTAGGGGCCAACCGGCCCCTAGCCGGGTCCCCGCTGCCGGTGGTTGTGTGCAGCGCATGAAATGGACTCAAACAATTAATGAGAACGTCATGCGCGCATATTACGGGGCTACAGAGGGGGGAACTAACCTCACTGCGTACCGCGATAGGATGCTGTCTCTGTTCCAGGAACTTGAACCAGCCATCAGCGTCTCGGCCCAACGACTGTCGGATCAGGTGCGGGTTATCCAACGGAATCACAGATTGGACGACGCCGCACTTGATAGGCTACGCTCAGAGGTACTGAACAACCGTATCGTCCCTGTCCCTGTCCCGCCACAGACCGCGGTACAGCCGCTATCACGCGACATAATACAACCGCGGTCAAATGTCAACGATGGGGAGGGGGACGATGGGGTTGTTACGGTAAGTAGCCAGTGCAACGACCGATTGAGGAGCGCACTGGAGGATGCGATTCGGGACTTTAGAACTGCCCCCCTCGAACTTAGGCCACGTCTACCTCGCTTGCCTATGCACAGAAGGAATAGGGCGTTGGTGTGTGCCCTGGATTCGCTGCTTGATAATTACTTTGAAAGCAGCGAAGATCTCTTCGATACTCACTCGATCATGTACTGCGCGGCTATTGCGGCGTGTCGTGTAGCAAATGTCACATTTCCAAAATGTGACAATGCTGCACGACAAAAATCCGCCGTTCCAGCCTGGCAGCGCAGGATCGAGCAGCGTATCGAGGGGACCAGGGTGCTCATCGGCAAACTATACTGCTTCAGGGAGGGCAATACTCGACCTAGAGTGATGCGCTTTGTGAGGCGGGCATTCTCGGGGACTGGAGTCAGTCCTCAAGAATATATGCCCCGTGTCACGGAGCGCATTGACTTCCTGAAGCAGAAGGTCTGTGCATGGGCGAGCCGTATACGAAGGTATAAGCGACGGGTTGAGCGATATACCCAGAATCGCATGTTCCAGAGCGATCAAAGGTGGGTGTATAGAGCTTGGGAGCGACCTGACCAAACTGTGGTTGGCGGGCGCCGCCCAGATGATGATGCCACTAGTACATTCTGGCGCAACATCTGGTCGGTGCCCGTCTGCCACACTGAGGCTGAATGCATGCGTGATGTTGAGCACGAGTGTGACGCCATACCAGAGATGGAGGCAGTTGTAATTACTGCCTCAGATGTAGCCAGTGCAGCCCGTTCGGTACCGAACTGGAAATCACCGGGGCCGGACGGACTGCACAATTTCTGGCTTAAATGGCTACAAAGCTCACACGCGTGCTTGGCATCGCAATTCCAGTCGGCCTTAGAGTCTGGGTCGCTACCACAGTTCCTCACAACGGGAATCACCCACCTGCTCCATAAGTCAGGCGATGCCGCGGAACCCAAAAATTATAGACCGATCACATGTTTACCGACGGTCTATAAACTTCTTACATCCATTTTGAGAGCAAAAATTAATGGACACATAGAAAAAAAATCTATTATGTCAGCCTCTCAGAATGGGTGTAGGAATGGGTCCCGCGGCACCAAGGAGCTTCTCCTCATCGACATGGCCATAAGCCAACAGGTCCGTCGATCCCGAAAGGATCTGTCGACATGTTGGATAGATTATAAGAAGGCCTACGACTCGGTGCCGCATACATGGCTCATGAGGGTGCTGGAGTTGTATAAAATAGATACAACTTTACGCACCTTCCTGGTGTCATGTATGAGGCAGTGGAGAACTGTCCTTCGCTATCCAGGATGTAGGCAAATTCAAGGGAACGACGAACCTATTGAGATTAAGCGGGGAATATTCCAGGGCGACAGTCTGAGTCCCCTGTGGTTCTGTTTAGCCTTGAACCCCCTCAGCACCCTGCTGGAGGGTACGGGGCTGGGCTATCCGTTGCGGAGAGGGGGTCAGGTAATATCCCACCTGCTTTATATGGATGATTTAAAACTGTTTGCCTCCACCAAATTGCAACTGATGGAGTTACTAAAGGCAACTGAAACTTTTAGTAATTCCATCAGGATGGAATTTGGTGTAGATAAATGTGCAGTCATGCATGTAAGGCGGGGCGGGATTGTGGAATCTGAGGGACTACAACTCTCAGATTCTATAAACCTGAGATCACTCTCTGCAACTGATACCTACAAATACCTGGGTATGTCAGAGGGGTTAGGTATCAACGGGGCTGACATGAAACAAGCGTTACAGGAGCGCTTCTTTGGCCGCCTGAAAAAGGTACTAAATAGTTCTTTGTCAGGCGGCAACAAGGTGCGCGCCTTTAACGGTTGGGTCATGCCGGTCCTGATGTACTCCTTTGGCATACTCAAGTGGACCCAGACGGAGTTGGACGCCTTGGATAGGAGAGTCCGGTCGCTGTTGACCGCAAACCGGATGCATCACCCACGTTCGTCTGTCATGAGGCTGTACATCCCGCGGAAGTGCGGGGGTCGAGGTTTTTTAAATGCTAAGACCCTCCACAACCGCGAGGTATGCAGTCTCAGAGAATATTTTCTCAAGGCCGACGTGGGTATGCACCGAGATGTGGTCGCAGTGGACAAGGGACTCACCCCGCTATCTCTGGCTAAAGAGAACTGGCGCAAACCTGTGGTGCTTAGTACCAACGACCGCAAGGAAGTATGGCAGAGCAAGGAGCTTCACGGACGCTTTTTCCGGGCCCTTCATGGGCCCGACGTAGATTTCTTAGCGTCCGTGGCCTGGCTACGCTTCGGTGACCTCTTCGGGGAAACCGAGGGTTCGGTCTGTGCAATTATGGATGAAGTTATGCTGACGAACAACTACCGGAAGTATATCATGAAAGACGGGACGATTGACATATGTCGGGCATGCCATTGTCCCGGGGAGTCTATCAGACATATTACTTCTGGGTGTTCTCGTCTGGCTAACGGCGAGTATTTGCACAGGCATAACCAAGTGGCCAGGATTATCCACCAGCAACTTGCTTTAAAATACGGCCTTGTGGATTCTGAGGTACCGTATTACAGGTATGCGCCCGACCCAGTTCTCGAGAATGACCATGTCACGTTGTACTGGGATCGATCTGTTATTACTGACAGGACTATTGTAGCCAATAAGCCTGATATAGTGGTAATAGATCGATCAGCGCGCCGCACAATGATTATCGATGTCACCGTCCCGCATGACGAGAACCTCGTGAAGGCTGAGAAAGAGAAACAGCTAAAATATCTCGACTTAGCCCACGAGGTGGTCGCCATGTGGGATGTGGACTCGGCCATCATTGTGCCGATAGTCGTCACGGTCAATGGACTTATCGCCAAGAGCCTCGACCAACACCTCAGGAGGCTCGAGCTGGGTGGCTGGGTTAAGGGCCTGATTCAGAAGGCAGTACTCCTTGATACGGCGCGTATTGTGAGGAGGTTCCTGTCTCTGGGGCCCTAACCACCGGTAGCTTGGACCCCGTTCCCCATGCCGGTGGATTTCTATTTTTTTATATTTTTAAATGTTTTTTTTTTAATATAATATGTATTTTATATTAGAAAATATTTAGAAATACAAAAAAATATGTATTTTAATGAATGAAGGGAATAATAATAATAATAATTTATACTTTATTGTACACCAGAAAAAAAACTTAATAAACAAAACAAATATGTAAATAGAAATATACAATTGGTGGCCTTATCGCTATCTGCAATCTCTTCCAGGCAACCTTTGGATGGACATTACTGAACTGAACTTAATATGGGGTTGAGCATGGTGCACACATTAAAATACTTTATAATAATATTTCTAAATAGTTAAAAATATATATAATATAAATAAATAAATAAATATATATATATATATTATATAATACAATATCATACTAGTAATAAGATAAATAAGCAACAAACGGTATAAAACTTTACAATAGTGATGACAGTGACAGAGCTACAAGGACAAATAATATTCCTTCACAAGCCTTTTAAACACAGGAAGTGATTGAGCACGCCTGATAGGAACTGGCAATGCATTCCACAAACGAGCAGCCTGAACTGTAAAGGATTTGTCATAAAATGTTGTGGAATGCATAGGCATCTTAAGTTTCAAGTTATCCGATGACCTCAGAAATAACGTATGAGTGTCGCCTAAGAACTCAAAACGGTTCTTTAGGTAAAAAGGGGTAGACGGAAGGAAAAGTACATTATATAAAAGTGAAAGAATATGAGCATTCCGGCGAAAGCGGATAGGTAACCACTTGAGCTTAACACGGAATTCAGAAACGTGGTCATATTTGCGTAAATAAATAAAAGAAATATCATATTTTTTTATAAATTTTTCATATCCATAATAATTATATACGGCTCTATTATATTTATTTGGAATATTTTTTGCTATATCACACGGCCTCATTAAATAAGTCTATGATGACAATTAATTAACAGTGCATAGTGAATTTCGTACGGCTGTGGCAGGGTGCCTAAAAACGATTATTTACCATTAATATGGTCGGAATATTTCCTAGTTAAATTACTAGCAAACATTATGGCAACACTAAAACCTCCTTTACTCTTGCTTGTCAATGTCATTTTCTTCAATCAAATATGTCAAAGTAAAACCCCCGCGATGTTGAAACAAGCGTCCTGTTTATTTTAAAATAAGTTGTTTGGCCAAATTGCTTTAGATAATTAGTATAAAAGACTTACTAGTGCTATTGTGAGTTTTTAAGATGTTGGTGTTGTTCGAAACCTCGGCGGGGTACGCCATATTCAAGGTAAATTAAACACGTGTGTATTCTAACCTCTAAGTTCGAAGACGAAGAAATTAAAAAGAATCTATCTAAACCCTGACTCCGTCAATTATAGGATTTCTTTTATTTTCAAATATTGTGCCCACAATAAGTCCACAATATTGATATTGTGTAATTAAAACAATAATTTACGTAGAATTATAATACTAGAAACGTGTTTACACTATGTTACGCTCGAGACTTTCTAATAAATACATAAGTACAACAACTCCACAACTATAATTGAAATAGGACTACTTATTTCCATCAATTTATCTGTATGAATATTCTACAATAAGTATAATTTGATAAATATACCTAGTATGTGTAAGTAGGTGATTTGTAAGCTTGTTCATATAATGTAACCCATATGTGTGGTATTTGGTGAAAAATTATTAGTGATCATATCATTCCCATTTGACTTAATGTAAGTACTTGAGATAAATGATAATGTGGTAATGTCAGATTTTTTTATTATATTCTTTATCGGTTCCAGTTATAGTTGTATACTAGTACAACATACTTTTATGTGTGAAATAGTTTAAAATTTATTAAACTTTAATAAAACATGAAGATATGGATGAAGACCTAAGCCTAAGACCTTAGTTTTTAATATTGGCTTCACATATTGACCCAATTATATTATTTTGATTATGGAAACATATATTATGTTTAGTGTATTTTCATTTACTGCATTAGCTGGGTGTATTGGAAAAGTAAATTGAAATATGTGTGGTAGGTAAACGACTTACCACCATTATGAAATATAAAACATTTTGTAAGCCTTACAGAACGTCTTGATTTCACACATGATATTTTATGACAGGGTAAAGAAGCTAAAATACAATATAACTATAAGAAATTTGTGGAATGGTTTATGTTTTTATGTTTAAGACGGTTAGTGTTTTCAATTATTTATCATGGTTAAAGGTTCACATGTCAAACTCTAAGTTTAGGTTATTATAATCTTAGCACTTATGTAGACGCTGATAAGCTGCATAGGTATCTGTGTATAAGCGGTGATCAAAACATACATTACATCTATTAGCCTAGTTTTGGCTTATCATGCACAGTATGTGTTTACATACTCTTTGCGTACGAAATCTATAGACTTTGAAACTTGTCCGCTTGCATTGTTATGTGTGTGTACAAAAAAACTAGCTACTATTTTTTTTAACTCACTTGCATAAACCTAAGAGATTTACCCTGCTACATGAGAATGTATTTCGTATGTTGTTCTAGTTACTGGATGAGTCCAAGTTATCACAGATTGATGACTTGTACCAGGAGTTCAACACTCCGGAGGGAGCTTCCTCTGTGTAAGTTAACTTTAATTTATTTTTATTTTTAAAGTTTTATTGGTTAATACCCTGTAGGTATTGTTGGTCAAGTAGACCCTAAAAAGTTTAACATGTCTGATTAAAAAAGAGCTAGTTTATTTTTAGGTAACAGAAATATGTCTTAGAATGTAGATAACTACTTATTCCTTTCTCTAATTTCTATAATTATTTATGTTAATTTAACAATATTTTTTATTTTGCTTTTACTTTTTATTTGTTAATATTTTTACAGTGTTAAACTAAAGAACTTTATAAAGTTTGAAGACACAGCAGAAGCTTTAGCAGCTACCACAGCAGCTATTGAAGGCAAAGTCTCCAAACCACTGAAGAAGGCCCTCAAGAAGTATATTAGCAAAGAAGTTCAGGATCAACTACTTGTGGGTGATGCTAAGCTTGGCAGTGCCATCAGAGAAAAGTTTGACTTACAGTGTGTATCTAACAATAATGTTCAGGAACTGCTCAGATGTATTCGATCACAGATGGACAGCCTCCTTGCTGGCCTACCAAAGAAGGAAATGACAGCAATGGCCCTAGGTCTTGCTCACTCCCTCTCAAGATACAAACTGAAGTTCTCTCCAGATAAGATAGACACAATGATTGTTCAAGCTCAATGTCTACTTGATGATTTAGACAAGGAATTAAACAACTATGTGATGAGGTGCAGAGAATGGTATGGTTGGCATTTCCCTGAACTTGGCAAGATTATCACAGACAACACATTGTTTGTCAAAATTGTCAAATTGATTGGTACCAGAGACAATGCTTCACAGACTGATCTATCAGATATATTACCTGAAGATTTGGAAGAGAAAGTCAAAGAAGCAGCTGAGATCTCTATGGGCACAGAGATTTCTGATGATGATATCTTGAATATACAGAATCTTTGTGATGAAATAATATCAATAACAGACTACAGGACACATTTAACAGACTACTTAAAAGCTAGAATGATGGCTATGGCTCCGAATCTCACTGTGTTGATCGGCGAGCACATAGGAGCTAGGTTGATTGCACATGCTGGTTCCTTGATGAACTTAGCCAAACAACCAGCATCTACAGTACAGATCTTTGGTGCAGAAAAAGCTTTGTTCAGAGCCCTAAAGACAAAGAAAGATACACCAAAGTACGGTTTAATATACCATGCTCAATTAGTTGGTCAGTGTAGTACTAAGAACAAAGGTAAAATGTCCCGTATGTTGGCTGCTAAGGCAGCTTTGGCGACCAGAGTTGATGCTTTCGGCGACGAGGTGTCCTTTGAGCTAGGAGCTGCACACAAAGTGAAGCTGGAGAACAGACTGAGGCTGCTCGAGGAGGGAAATCTGAGGAGAATCAGTGGCACTGGCAAGGCTAAAGCCAAGTTTGAAAAGTATCAGAGCAAGAGGTTCGTTTTTTTTACATTGTTTTAATTAATAAGTAAAAGAATTTAACATAACATATACCATCACGCCTGTTTTCCCCGAAGGGTTAGGCAGAGGTGTACTTAATGTACACCCACAGTTCGCCGGTGTGTTTTAGGTCCCATGTAATAGGGGGCGAGCCTATTGCCATTCACCGGGCACAAATCCAGACTCCGAGCTGCTACTGAGAATTTCATAGAAAAACCCAATAACACTGCTCGACCTGGGGATCGAACCCAAGACCTCTAGCGTAGCAGTCGCGATTGAGACCACTAGACCAACGAGGCAGTCTTAAAAGTAAAAGAATTTACAATGAAAATAAGTGTCAAGTTACAACTGTCGCCAGCACGTCAAGATATACAAAACTGTCAAATTTCTCCAAATGATTTTAAACCTTAAATTGTTGATGATAAAGTTCAAAATCAAGTGAGGAAAAATTTACATTTTGTGGTTACTTGATGTACAGCTGGCCACCGTACATACATATTATCCAGTTGTAACTTGTTGCAAGTATAGTGTGATCTGTAAGGACACAAGTATAAGGTTCATATTCAAATTATTCATGCATTGATAAAATGTGCCAGTGAAAAAGAGGTCCATGTGTGTTTGCTATAATTTTCCATGTCTTCTAGTGAGGTGTTCCAATACCAAGTGGCGGGTGACAGCACCTTGGGCCAGAAGCCTGTGAAGCGCGAGCACTCTCCTGATGAAGACGGACAGGTTTCCGCAAAGAAAATCAAACTAGAAGATGGTGCTAATGATGTGAGTTGTTGTCATTACTCATCCTGATTTGTTCTTATATCACATAACACTACACATACATACAACAATTATTTATTTATTTATTTATTTTATACTTTATTGTACACCACGAATACAAGCTATACTAATACATATTTACTAAAACAAAAGTAGGTACAATGGGCAGCCTTATCGCTTAAGAGGCCGGCGGACGAAGCCGGCAACTCCGATACACGGCGAGTGTAAAAATCGTCTTGAATATTGCTCTCTCTGTCAAAATAATGTGGGCGTAGCCGGAACATTCATACCTAGCGACATAAAGGCATCTCAGCGTTTAGAAATGAGAATTTAATTTTCGAATGTTTGTAATAATTTAAGACATGTTCAATAAATGTGATATATTTGAAATTTTTTTTGATAAGTCGGTAGACAATGTCGAGAATAGCAATGCATTTTTAAGAAAATCCTCTACGAGCCTTAGGTCGCCAGTTATCTCATACCTACACGCTTCCTACGTACGTTCCGCGGTTTTCAAATTCAACGATTAGGCAGGTATGTACCTACTATATGCCTAGTCAGTGCCTACCTAGGTACTTCTATTTATTTTTATTAGTTTTGTCTCGTGTTTCGACTAAAATAAACTTTCTTTCTTTCTTTCCCACTACCTCATTAGTCTAGTGGTCCTGAGCGCGACTGCTACGCTAGAGCTCCTGGGTACGATCCCCAGGTCGAGCAGTTTTATTGGATTATTCTATGAAATTCTCAGTAGCAGCTCGGAGTCTGGATTTGTGCCCGGTTAATTGCAATAGGCTCGCCCCCTATTACATGGAACCTAACCTACCATACCAGCCAAGTATGGGTGAACATAAATACACCTCTGCCTAATCCTTCGGGGAATACAGGCGTGATGGTTTGTTCTTTCTTTTTTACTATTTTACAAAAGAAATCTGCTCCATAGATTTCATGACCAAGGATCATAGACCAGACGTCCACTCCAGACGAATATAATGCCGCCTGTATCTATTCTTTGTCAGCCAGGGTAAAGTGGGTACCTACGTAGGTAAATAAATTGATATGGGTGTTATAGGCATGGTTTCCCGGAGTGCTAATTTAAAAAAATACATTAATTAAAAAAACATTGTTTCCCACCTTGAATTTCAAAATTATTGTCATTTTCGTAATAAGCATCCCGATAAACCTTGAAATTGACCATACCACCAAACCATATGAATTAATCTAGAAAAATAATTTTCGCCATCTTGGATTTCAAAATTAATGCCATTTTTATACTCAGCACCCCAAGATACCTCGATATTGACACCCATATGACCCATATCAATTTTTTTATATAAATAATGTACGTTGGATTACAAAATTACTGTCATTTTCGGAATCAGCACTCTGGGAAACCTTGAAAGTGACACCCATATCAATTTAGAAAAATAATGACCGCCATCTTGGATTTTAAAATTAATGTCATTTTCGTAATTAGCATCCCGATAAATGTTAAAATTGACACCCATATCAATTTATTTAGAAAAATAATGTCCGCCATCTTGGATTTCAAAATTAATGTCATTTTCGTAATCAGCACTCCGGGACACCTTGAAATTGACACCCATATCAATTTATTCAGAAAAATAATGTCCGCCATCTTGGATTTCAAAATTAATGTCATTTTCGTAATCAGCACTCCGGGACACCTTGAAATTGACACCCATATCAATTTATTCAGAAAAATAATGTCCGCCATCTTGGATTTCAAAATTAATGTTATTTTCGTAATTAGCATCCCAATAAACCTTGAAATTGACACCCATATCAATTTAATTAGAAAAATAATGTCCGCCATCTTGGATTTTAAAATGAATGTCATTTTCGTAATAAGCACCTCGATAAACCTTGAAATTGACACCCATATGAATTTATTTATAGAAATAATTTCCGCCATCTTGGATTTCAAAATTAATACCATTTTTATACTCAGCTCCCCAAGATACCTCGAAATTGATACCCATATCAATTTCTTTATATAAATAATGTCCGCCATCTTGGATTTCAAAATTAATGCCATTTTCATAATCAGCACCCCAGGATACCTCAAAATTGACACCCATATCAATTTATTAGTATAAATGATGTCCGCCATCTTGGATTTCAAAATACTAGGGAACTCGACCTATTGACCTGATCTCGCATTGTAAAGGCTTTCCGTACATTAACGGTCAACTTGTACTGGTGATTTAGTTATAGCTTGTTATACATATCCAGTATAAGCTGACCCAGCATTGTAGAGACTTTCCGTATAATAAGCGGTCAGTTTGTACTGGTGATTTAGGTATACCTTGTGATACATGTATCCAGTACACGATGAGCTCACATTGTACAGACTTTCGTACAATAACAGGTCATCATACTTACGAGGTCAGGTAAACTAGTATCTTAGTAGGTACCTACCTACTTACTCCGAGGTTCTTTCAAACTTTGGAAAACATGATTATAAGATAACAACGGTAACCTAATCCGTAATAAATAATCGTAATAGGTACATAATTATGTCTCTGACTACAAGATACAATGAAACACCGATTGTAGGTAGATTTAAAACCGAGCGCACGACGGCTGGCAGGAGGCCACACCCCTCGCTTAGACCGCATGAGATAGCATTACTTTGCTTCAAAATTTTATCGAAATTGCGTCGCGTGCCTTAATTCCTTCATGTATGAATGAATAATTATTATTATTCAAATTTCCTGATGTTATTCTGAAAATTGATAATATAAGCTAGGTTCTACGAATTAGAACCGTGTAAATATTGTTGTTTTTAATATTAAATAAGAGGCCGGAAAACCAGTCGAAACTTCGTCAAAAAATCAAGAATTACATTCTTTTATATTTTCTTCCAGTGAAGTATTTAGGACGTAATCAAAATCTGGACCCCTAGATTAATGGCATCCGAATCCGAATAATACAATAATTTAATAAAATTATGTAAGAATTTCGAATTATTTTGGAAGTACGTTTGTATGGGCAATTCGACGTCCGCCGGACCCTTAAAGCGATTTCTTCCAGGCAACCAAAGTGAAATAAGCACTGGACAAGATAACGGGCATTAAATAAAAATAAAAAACTAAACTAAAACAGGTCATTTTGCAATAACTTAACACTAACTAATATATAAAAATAACTCTATATCCTATATAATAAATATATATATATATATATATATATCCTCTATATATAAATAGGTAGGTACATACTTCTATAAAAATACATATAATATATAATAAATTAAATGGATTATGTATTACCATGTCCTGAGTAATGTTTTATGTCTTGTAAAGTGAGAAAAATATAGGTATTTAAGATAATCTATGGAATTTCATGTCGGCTCTTCTCTCCATAAGACTACTACCCACCATTCGAATGCATGCAACTACATAGTTATTGAAATTTCAAAAGTACTTGTAATATTAAAGAAAATTTGATTGATTATTTTGATTATCTTGGTATAATGTGTATCTACTAAAAAGTAATATGTTCACCTATTTGTGTTTTCAAAACATTATTATTTAACCCATATTCTGAATATAAGGGATTTTCATCATGATGTCAAGCCATAATGCATAATAAACTCATCTCTGCGTTGTGCCAGAATTACAGACCCAAACCTAATAAAAAAATAAATAAAAAAAACTTTTCAACAGGTCACACCGAAAAAGCAAAAGAAAGTCAAAACAGAAGTGAAAGAGGAACCAGAAGAAAGCCAGGAGCCCGCCGAGCCAGTATCAGAGAAGAAGAAAAAGAAAAAGAAGAAGTCTGAGAGTCAACCAGAGGAGGAGGCTGCAGAGGTAGCTGAAGCCGTGGAGGAACCTAAGAGTGAGAAAAAGAAGAAAAAGAAAAGACAGTCACAGGTCGAAGAAGAATAGATAGTTAAATAAACCTGTCGTCGCCCTGGAGAGAACAGACAGCTTGTATGAATGGAAGCCGCCAGAACCAAGACACAGCACTCATTAAATTGCGGTATTAAGTACTTTGTACTAGAGTGGTCACATCAAACTCAATATTTCTTAATATTTTACTTACTGGTGCAAATACACTTCTTTTTATCCATTTGTTTATGACAAACTGCTTAGAAAGAACAGTACCGTTTTACATTATTTACAGTTTTCTGTACAATTAAAGGAAAATAGAAATTTTCTTTCAGCCAGATAATCTTTGTAACTAGCCAAGTGCGTTGTGGTGCATACTCCTACAGCACACGGTACTTTTATACCTATGTTACTAATAACTCAATACTGGTGCTTATGTTGTGTCTATACATGCCTACACCCACCATACGTTGACAATACGGGTACTTGTTAGTACTTAGGTAATTTTCAAGGGTATGACTATGAACTATGAATGTCTGGACTGTTCTACATAGTCGCTGTGTATGTTACAAGTTTCTAGTTTGTAAGTAAGAATTTATTATAACAGTGGTTATAATTAAAGATTTATATTTCATTCTGTGTTTGATTTAATTAGTACTAATGAGTATAGGTACCAACAGAATCATATTGAGACAAAAGAGGTCAGACTCATTTCTCAAAAGACTTATAATGCAGTGTTCAATTTAAAAATAAAATACAAGCTCTAAGCAAGAATGTCGAGGAATGGAGAAACATACCATCACGCCTGTATTCCCCGAAGCGTTAGGCAGAGGTGTACACCCACAGTTCGCCGGTATGTTTAGGTCACATGTAATAGGGGGCGAGCCTATTGCCATTAACCGGGCACAACTCTAGACTCCGAGCTGCTATATAATATAACACTACTCGACCTAGGGATCGAACTTAGGATATCAAGCGTAGCAGTCGCGCTAAAGACCACTAGACCAATGAGGGAGTCAAGGAATGGAGAAAAGGATAGCAGAAATCGTCGCTGAGTCAATTTGAATTAGCTACATACGTTACTGAAACCTACCTACTAGTGCAGTCCTCAGATCAAATAAAAAGTTAAGATGGAACTTTGCGCACAAAGAAGTGAGGCCGGTTACAACTACGCCTAGCCGCTTACAAACACATTTGACACTTTAAAACAAGACCGAAACTACGCCTTATCTTGTCAGTCGAGCTTTGTTCCGAACTTTTGGAACGAAGTTCCATAACGCGCGTTGTGAAAGGGGGCTAGACGGAAAAAAATCTTACGAAAAGTTGTCACGACACTTTTAGCTATTGTAAGCTGTGCGGCGTGCGCATGTTTCTCTGTCTGTCTCTCTTTCTCTCTCTCTCTCTCTTATAGAAAGCAAGCCAGATAATTATTTTCATTTCTATTTCGCATTGAACAATGTGGTGTCGCGACGATTATTTTTGTTGAGTGTATAAAGGTTTTTTGTAAATAATAAATAATAAAAGATATAATAAAAATGATTCCTGACAGTGTTTCTGCACAAGTTCCGGATATTGCTGAACTTCACTAATTAATCGAAAGGAACTTCGTTCCATCCGGGTGTCCCTTGACCCTCTCAAGTTTTTTTTATTTGATCTGAGGTGCAGTCATTTTGAGCTGTACAAAACATTATACCTACCTGTATTCCGGCGAGCCTGATGTTAATAACTCTCCGCGAATCAACTCCGAAATTCTACCGCTTTATAGAAAATACTTACTATAAGTATGTTTAGGGGTAACCGTAACGCTAACCAATCGCTCAGCCGTCCAGTGCGTAAAACGCTGCTAAAATCTCCCAAGCTAACAGACGTAAAGAACTCGTCCTTTCAACAAACACTGGCGTGTCCAGTTAAGTCAACAGGCAGGCCTGAGCCAGATTATCCCGCAATAAGTGAAGCAAAGCTTCAGCAACAACAGCCCGCCGTTTCGCTGCATAATGGACGCGGGTTAGCGCCCTAATGTCCTTGCCTTTTTTCGACGGTACTGTATTTTTTCTGCTTTATTTTCGAAGTGTGTTCGTTTGAAGATGAAGCGATTATGGTGAAATGTATCTCATGTTTTTTTTTGTTAATGTTCTTTTCATTGAACAAGTTTCGGATAAATTTGGATAAAATGCTACTACGATTATTTTATCTTTTGCGAAAAGGAGCTGACGGGGAGAAAACTTCACAGGCTAGGCCAAACTTAGGAGTGATTACTTATCCGGTCAAAATATTTTGGTGTAAGTAAATAATTACACTTATTTATTTTAAATACAACGTTCTAGGACCAATTACCTAGGAAGATGATAGGGAGATAGCTCCCTATCATCTTCCTAAGGCACATGAGTAGATAAGTGCCTAAGGTACCTAGCCACAGATTCCCAACTACCCATTCTTGTGCTAATATCTAAATAAATTGAATGATTGTGCAAAAAAAAATAGGAACCTAGTACTTACCTAATCGTCATTTTTCTCAACTCTTCACATCAGAATACACGCACACATAGTCCTTCAAAGTACCGTCCGTAGTCAGTGGTTCCACTCGACTCGTAGGTAGGTACTTTGTGAGTCACTAGGTCAGCCTCAGTTAAACGGCCTATACGGCATCCGGGACTCGCCTGTACCTACTTATTCTGTGGCTCTGCATAGAAGGTAGGTAGGTTCGTTTAGTACAGACAGGATGTTGAGAGCACCGCAGCGAGACTACCCTTAATCGCGGGATTTTTTTAAACTGCAAAGAAGTATTCTTTATGACCGCTAGTGATGTGACATTTTACCAGTAAAAAGTTAGGCCTGTCAAGTAACAAATTATGTACACACTTGTTCTTTAGTGCCGGGGCACATAGGTAGGTACGAGATTTTTCTATTTGGGCAGTACGTATGAGTTTGAACTTTTGCTTTATTTGCTTTTGCCTTATTTGCATTATTATAACCTCAGATCAAATAAAAAGTTAAGATGGGGAGGCGAGGAGTAAAGGAGGGTGAGGCCGGCTGAAACTACGCCTTGCCTTATACAAACACAATTACATGCACACACGTACAGTTTGTTCGAAATAAGTAAGCCGATCGGAAGTTGTCTGCAAATGGTTTAGAAGTGGTAAATTTTAATAGAAAGAGTCGGTGTAAAGATAATTAGAGTAGTATATGTTTCACATTTCTAATTATTTTGTTTACTAATTTCGATATTTATGTAATAAAACACTTAACTAAACGATTTTATCACCGCTGTAGTTCGGAACGGCTAACTTCCGATCGGCTTACTTATTTCGATCAAACTGTAGGTATACCGAAACTATACCTTATCTTGTCAGTCTAGCAGTCGAGCTATCGCTACACGTCTATCAAAACGTCATTGACGTATCACGTGCGTGTACCTAATTGTGTTTGTACACGGCAAGGCGTAGTTTTAACCGGCCTCACTTCTTTGTTCGCACAGTTCCATCTTAACTTTTTATTTGATCTAAGATTTTAACCAAGTAAGAATGTAGTTCGCGTTCTAATATTAACCTGTAAAGCGCCATATTATAGACATAATGCAAAATCTATTGTTTTGCCCTCATGAGTTAACTACGTGCGTCAGTATTACTATCAGATATTAATTTCATTCATACTGATGGGACTAAAAAGCATCTGAGACAGGCAGTTCGTCGCCAAAACTGGTAGGTAGTAAATGCCAGTTTGACAAGAGTGGTACTCTGACTGAGAATTAAATTAGGATGCCCTTATATACATGCTATGGATAGATGTGTGTGTAATGACTTTTTTTTTATAACAGTGGGGGCAAACGAACATGCGATCAGGTGACCCTGATGGTAAGTGACTAACGCCGCCCATGGACATCAGCGACATTGTAAATGCACACATGCTTTTAAATGTGTGTATGCTCTTTTCTTGAAGGCCCCTATGTCATACTGGTTCGGGAATACTGCCGCAGGGAGGTTATTCCATAGTTTACATTTTCTCGGTAGGAAGCTTCGTGTTGGTTTACAATACTATTTTTTTTACAATTCATTGTGGCAGACGAGCAAGCAGCCCACTCACTAAACCACACGTCTGGTAACCATCGCCGTAGACCGGCTGTGTTCTCTTAGCATTATCTAAAGCGAAGAAAACGCAACCAAGTCGCTGCCTACCGTTAGCAACAAGGGAGGGAAAGGTGAATGAAGAAGGAATTGGGCCTTCAGCACTTCAGACCATCGGACTAAAAGATCACCAACTTCTGCTATCTTATATTCTGTGGCGAGTAGGTACTTATATTTACCCGGTGTCGAACCTAATTACTTACCTATGTAAAAAAACCGAAAGAAGCTGTTATATTGTTTAGTGCACCCTCGAATTAAGGTGAGGGTGTCTTATTCCTTTTCCGAACTTAGCTCTCCAGAAACCTGCAGGCACACAAACCTGTTCCCCCGAAAGCCTTCCAATGGAACATCATCTAGTAGGTAATCATATACATGACACCAATATTAATGTAAACGTTAAAAATGGAATAGTAAACATTAGTTTTTTTTACTTTATAATTTTCCCTGCACTAGTTGGCGCCATGGTGTCGGTCGTCGTCGACAAAGATGGCGCGAAACGGCGCGGCGGCGGCGGCGGCGCTGACGCTTTCGGTTCCGTGGCAAGTTACCCAAGGGCTCCGATGCTCTTGAGTCTTCGAGCCAATCTTTCAAGTGCTTAGCTCAGGGATTTAGTGTAACGTGCGCATGATGCTAAGCCTGAACGCATCGCGAACTTGACCCGTGGTCGCGAGTGTGGCGCTGACGCCTTCGGTTCGGTGGCAAATTAGCCAAGGGCTCCGATGCTCTTGATTCCTCGAGCGAATATTTCGGCTGCTTAGCTCAGTGACTCAGTGTAACGTGCGCATGATGCTAAGCCTGAACGCATCGCGAACTTTACGCGTGGTCGCGAGTGTAGTGTTTGTGGTTTTGTAAAAAGTTGTTTCTGGGTTTAAGGCTTGTATCGAGTGAGCTGCCTTTCCTCTTTTAGCCCCGCACAGTACCTAATTGTGGGATGGAGCACCGCGTTGTCAGTCCGACAGACCCCGGTCCGATCCCCGGGCATGGTTTCCAACACGCGTAGATGTATCGAATGTGCATAGACCTTTTTTACGCTACTCATCTCTCCACCTTGCCTTAGGTAGGTACTCGGTCAGGGAATAGGTTTAGGGGCGGCGTAGGTACTCATACAATTTGCTAGTTACCCTTTGAAGGTAGGTATGTCATCAAGTTTGTGCCAGTGAACAATCCGTGTGCGTTTTAACAATGTAGTGTGTTGTGTTGTGTTTGTGGTGATGTCAGTGCCTGATCAAATAAGCTGTTTACTTCACTTCGAATCGGTAAGAACTTATCTATTATCTACCTACCCTCTTATCAGCCTCCTCATTCTAAAATATGCATCAGTGAAACCGATTTAATGATACAATGTATAACAACAATCTGAGTGAAGCGAATTCCAAATTCAAAGTTGGCGCGCATTTAGCATTACGACTAAAATGCGCGCCAACTTTGAATTTGGAATTCTTAGGTTTTAGGTGGAATTTTTATCTGAAATGTAGGTACACTATTGATGTCCGTAAGTTATTGGTACCTACTTGACTCACTAATCCCTAAGTCAATAGGTACCAACCCTCCAGCGCTCGGTCGATGCGTCTGTTACGGATTGGTCAATGTTTGTCCTTATGAAAGCGGCAAAGATCGCGGCATCCTACGCGTCTCGTTCTCGGCCCCGACCAAGATTACGACCTATACCGCTTATTTACCTATTCATGGCACTGTAGCACTGATCTACCTAAGCTGAGCAGTGCCTGAGGCTGTGGGAGTCGCCGACCCTGCAATATACCTAAATTTACGGGGAGGAAAAGATAATAGTTGACTGTCTCATTAGTCTAGTGGTAGCGACTGCTACGCTAGAGGTTCTGGGTTCGATCCCAAGGTCGATCAAAGTGCTATTGGGATATTCTATGAAATTCTCAGTAGCAGCTCTGAGTCTGGATTTGTGCTAGGCTCGCCCCCTATTACATGGGACCTAAACATACCGGCGAAGTGTGGGTGGACATAAGTACACCTCTGCCTAACCCTTCGGGGAATACAGGCGTGATGGTATGTGTTTGAAAAGATAATAAAGAAACTTAATTTTTCTAGAACCCCATCATTTCGAGACATTTTTTGGCATGAAGCACTTCATAAGTTGATATACTTGTGTGTTGGTTTTCATCTTTACTTACGATCTTAGGGCGGTAATAACGTTACCAAAAACAGTCCGATAGGTTTTCCTCTTTTAGCAAAAAGTAGAGATTTTATATTGAGAGTGCCAAGTCCGTAGCCACAAACTAAAAAATAAGACTTGACAGGCTTCGAGTTCACCCATTACGGCTTGTCCGAAAAGTGCTTTCACCTCACAAACTTAAAACTTTATAGAATAAATCTTAGTTTGTCTAGAGTTGCTAACTGGTTTCAGACTTGTATTTTTTTTGTCTTATGATCGACGGCGACGTGAAGTTTTAAAATTTTCAAGTAAGTCTGCGACTGAACTATCTTCATTATACCTATCTAGGTAATAAACATATTCAGACTCGTCGGTCTGGTGGGGCAAGCGGGGCTGCTGAGCGTGAGGTTCTGGTTTTGTTTCTCAGGTTGAAAAATGTGAAATTCTTAATACCATCTCAGTTCGGATGCAATAGACATATCGTCTTTTTTTATTTTTTAAAAGCTTACTAGCGATGTGGGTCGCACATTACTAGTATTCTTGTTAACCCCTCGTACTAAGCTAAATGCTTGTGTTACGAGTGGGTTCACGTCCGTAGTGCAATGGGTGGGTTTCGAACCGGCAAACACATCATCGCAAGTCCGACGCCCTAGCCATTAGGCTGCCGCTGCTTCTATAGCTATTATGTATTCTATATCTATACTTGTAAACGTATCGATGAACTATGATTGTGTAACCTACCACTTAGCTACTTTTATACCTTAAAAAAAAGTACCGATTTTATTGTTAGTCTGTACCTACCTATTTATCTAAGAATTTATTGTTATTTATTGCTTACTTCACTCTAAGAATTTCATTAACATAAACTTGTAACTTGGCATTCTGAAGAAAAACACGGTGGTTTTCTGTGGCTTAGGGCGGAGTTGGCTAGGTAATCATTTTTCAACAACATTATTATTTTGCCGAAGTCTGTAGTTTTGTTATTGGGATAGGCAAAGTTTGGAGTAACAAATCGTATTGAATAAATATCTACCTAGATACCTATGTAGGGACCCAGTGGATGCCTAAATGGATAGTTTCGGAATGGAATTAATTAATTAAGTACTTAGTTACACCTTACTAATGTGTTTAGAGTGTTTGTCATGTTCACTCAGCGAGTGAGCTGGTTTTTATTAGGTGCGGTGGCCAGCACATCAAGTTAGCACAAAATGATAAATTTTCTTAGTTGATTATCAACTTTATCTTAAAAAATTTAAGGTTTAAAATCATTTGAAGAAATTTGACAGTTTTCTATACCTTGACCTGCTGGCAACTGTACCTACGTACCTACATCGGTCAGCGTCCTAAGGTTTTGTGAAATCTTTATTAGGTAGGGTACCTATATTCTAGCATACATAATATGGTTAAATATAGGTAAATCATTCCTGAAAAGAAAATATGAATTACTTAACTCGTCCACTTTTTTTGAATCTAACAGGAATGTTTATTTTTTATTCGATTTTTTAGCATTAAATATTGCGAAATGTTCACAAAGGTAGCTTAGTTGGCAAAGCGTCTGGTGTACCTACTCAACCAGAGAGACGCAGGTTCAAACCCTGCCTGAGATCGAATTTATCTATCAATAAGAAATTTTCTTTAATTAGAAAATTCATATCTTTGCTAACAGGAATGTGTCAATTATTTGAAGGTTGTCTTTGGTTGTCGATGTTCAGAGAAGGTACTAATTGATCTGTGAATGTACTTATGAATTTGTGTTTGAGCCCTGGAATGATAAATGCTTAATTTAATGGAATGATTCGGCCTTGTGGCTTTGAGAAGCGTATGTACGTTTAGCAGACGACGATATTATCTGTTTGCCACCGTCCGCGTCACCACGGTACAAATTACAATTGCGCCAAGTCTTGTGGGTTCGATTCCCACCAGAAAAAATAAGATGGTAATCCACTAATATTTGTTTCAAATCTTTGTGTGTTAATTGTATTTTTGTAAGGTTTCTAGTGCGGGAGGTGTCATTTTTTATGGGATAACTCGGCAAATGAACAGGCGACCAACCTGATGGTAAGTAGTCATCGCCGCTCATGGACATCTGCGATACCAACGGACTTGCAAATGCGTTGCGAGCCCATTTAAGGAAACGGGAGGGGAAGGAGAAGAAAGGGGATTGAGGGGATTTCACACTCACCGTACGAAACGATACCTACTCTATGGGAGGGTAATACTTACCCGGTCATGTCGACCCATTCATGCAGTCTCGCTGGCATGAAGAGATGTCGATAGAGATACTACTACTAGGTAATAACATTTAAAGAACAATAAAAAATTTCATATAGGCTGCTTGCTGTTTTTTAATAGGTATTTAACAGAATACAACTAATAGGTATACGGATTAAGAGGCTCCAAATCCAATATATTTCGAAGCAACACACGTTAAGAACAAACTCTTCAAACTTATCCTCTGCTAGTTCAGTAGGTAATATCAAATTGATTGAAGTAGTTTCGTCCTCACTACACTTAGGTAATGCAGTTTCCCCTTCGGCGAACTAGTTAAGAGGTGTAACGAGGTTACAACTATTGTCACAGACTATAGAAATAAAGAAAGTACTTAAAGCTCGTTTCATATCACATTTATACAGAGGTTGCGTAATAGGCAATCTATACCTATGTATATTACAAGTGTAAAATAAACTGTCAGTCTGTTTGTTATGTTCTCACTGCTAAACTGTTGTATCGCTTTTGATGAATTTTAGTTAGTATTTTTAGGTGAGCGTTGACCTTAGAGACGGTCCAAAATCCTTTAGATGCGAATGAAAACAGGCAATAGCCAGTTTTGTATAATTCAAACATTCTTAGTTCCTTTTAACGTGAACTTTTCTTCCAATCGAATACTGCAGTTAGCGCCTCTTCAAGTTTCGGTGATAGTTTTCGATACATTATTACTAGTATAGCCTCGTGCGGATCGAACTCGAAACAGGAAATGCCGCGAGCGATGCCCCGGACAGGGTATCTACAAAGCGGTCACGGCTTCCTGTGAACTGCAAACTCACCATAGTGTTGAATTTAGTTCATCTTGATAATCATCGTTGCCTCGTTGGTCTAGTGGTCCCAATAGCGACAGCTACGCTAGAGGTCTTGGGTTCGATCCCCAGGTCGAGCAAAGTGTTATTGAGTTTTTCTATGAAATTCTCAGTAGCAGCTCGGAGTCTGGATTTGTGCCCGGTGAATGGCAATAGGCTCGCCCCCTATTACATGGGACCCAAACATACCGGCGAAATGTGGGTATACATTAAGTGCACCTCTGCCTAACCCTCGGGGAATACAGGCGTGATGGTATGATGGTATGATGATGATAATCATAACATCGGATCACGTACGCATGGCTACACATCAAGCTATATATAACCAGTATAGGCTGGTCTTGAATTGTGCGTGAAACCTTTACAGTGAGAGGTCAGTCTAAACTGGTTTTGTATAGCTTCATGTTTTGTATAGCCGTGTGTACCAATTCCCTAAACAGAGGCAGAGGCGTTAGCTGAGTTTTTTTTTTCGTTTTCGCTTGGGCACAGCGGCCTTCCAAGCACGGTGGCCAGAGTCCAATTTCAATTCAGGTTCTATCAAAAGCATGACTATTAGTCACACAAAAGCCTGTCTTTCTTAATTATCTCTATTAATAATTCCTAACAACCTCAAGATTTCAGAAACGAAACGTAAACCTTAAAGATAACGTTATATAGTAGACTAGATTTCCGCCAACGGCTTCGCCCGCGTGGTTTCTCGGCTTTTCTGCATTTAAAAGGAATATTTTTTCCCGTTTTTGCAAATTTTTTTATTTATGCTCCGCTCCTATTGGTTTTAGCGATGATGATGATATATAGCCTATAGCCTTCCTCGATAAATGGGCTATCTAACACTGAAAGATTTTTTCAAATCGGACCCGTAGTTCCTGAGATTAGCGCGTTCAAGTAAACAAACAAACAAACAAACAAACTCTTCAGCTTTATAATATTAAGATACATTATATCGAAGCGTATACTCGAAGCGTCGGTAGCCTAAAGGCTAGGGCGTCGGACTTGCGATCATATGGTTGCCGGTTCGAACCCCACCCATTGCACTACCGACGTGAACCCACTCGTAACACAAGCATTGTGCTTAGCTTTAGCTTAGCACGAGGGGTTAACAAGAATACTAGTAATGTGTGACCCACATTGCTAGAAAGCTTTTATAAAAAAAAATAAAATAATCATAGTATAGATAACGTTTAAGAATCATGTTTCTCTGGTTACTTTTTACCTACCTATTTGTTTCCATTTTATACTGTTATATTGTTAGCGGATATTGTATCATAAGCTTTAGTTTAATCCCGACGGAATGACCGGGACCCGACGAAGTTCAGAACTCGGTATATTTAGTTTAAAGTTAAAACCTAGTTAATGTTTGTTTTCTTTTTGTTGAATTGAGAGCAGGATTTTTATGATTAAGTAGTTGGAAAACTTGTTATTTATTTTACTTTAAATACAACGGTCTAGAAGTATTTACAGTAATTAAAGACTCGACTTTTATGAAACTTCTTACATAATTTCTGACATCTTCCTACCACGAAGTTATGCACGAATCTATGCATGTTTGGTGTCATCATCATCAACCCATTACATTGTCCCACTGCTGGGCACTGGTCTCCTCTCAGAAAGAGAGCGATTTAGGCTATAGTCCGCCACGCTAGCCTACTGCGGGTTGGCAGACTTCACACGCCCTCAAGAAAATCTTTCAGGCATGCAGGTTTCCTCACGATGTTTTCCTTCACCGTTTAAGCGCGTGATAATTAATTATATGACTTAGAAAAGACAGAGGTTCGTGCCTTGGATTCGAACTCGAGACCTTTGACTTAGCAGTCCCACGGTCATATCACAAGGCTATAATAATCAATGAAAAAAAAGCATACCGGAATCTAATATAATTGAAAAGCAGTCCTATCCCTAGTCATCGATGACAGCAGTGAATATTTTATCATGATAAGTATATTTGAGGAAAACACATTATATTTATTTCCGGGGAAACCTCTTAGTGCGGTTATCCGATCAAATAGTCTCCCTCCCTGCATACCCCCTTGCTCATAAATTACAACCAGTCGTGTAGATATTTATAATATTTATTTATTGATGCCATACATTCAGAACGAAAATGCTTTAGCAGTTTTTGTTTGGCGCACCACGATCTCTAAAAAATATTGTAGTTACTATGCATAAACCAAGGAAAACGTATGCAAGGCTGGCAATAAGCGACGGTACCCTAACGGCTAGGGCATCGGACTTGTGATCATGTGGTTGCCGGTTCGAAACTCACCCATTGCACTACCGACGTGAACCCACTCGTAATATAAGCATTTAGCTTAGTACGAGGGGTTAACAAGAATACTAGTAATTTGCAACCAACATTGCGAGTAAGCTTTAAAAAAATACTACGAAGTATGATCAGACATGTTTTTTGAAGTATTCATAAAAATGCGAAAGTGCAATGACATACCTTGTCTCCGATTGTCGTGTCGAAGGAAGTTGACAACTGACTATCACTCAAGCATCAATCACTCACACACCATTCGTGTCTCCCATCAGATTACGGTGAAAAACTGAATTTCATAGTGACGGGACGGGACAGGTTTTAGGATTCGCTAACTTATCATAAAGCTTGTTTTCCCCGAAGGGGTTAGCAGAAGTATACATTATTGTACACCTACAGTTCGCCGTTCCATTCGAATTTTATTTGGGTACCTACTTAATACTTGCCAATCACATCGAATTGCCAAAATACGTGACAAAATGACGAAATTATCACTTTGTTTACTCGACTTTGACAGATTATACGAGTACCTTACATATTTATCACACGTGATGTTTCATAAAAGTGATGATACCTCAAAATCTTATTTTGCAGAAGGGAGTTCTACTCTGTTTGTAGATTTTTGGTTAAGTCGGAAAGTGGTCTGTGACGGTCCCATGCCTGTTAAAAATACCATCTGTAAAAAAATATTTCCTTCCTTCAATAATTATTTGATTAAAGCCATCAAAGTCAACTAGACAAATTCCAAATTTTTCAAATAGCCCCTTTAAATTGAATTCTAAAAACATTATATCTTTATCAACAAAAGACGTGTTCTAACGGAACAACAACAACAAAAAAAAAGCAAATTTCTCACGGAACATAATTCAATAAGTGCGTTAGCTGACAAACGAACGTAAAACAACACGCTGACAATTCAATTATAAATAATCTAATAATTTACTTGTTTCGTTTTGTACTGTATTGGACGAGGACTTCACGTCGCGCGTCTGTATCGAGTTAAATCACCGGGAGATTAAAATTGTACATAGGTGTGAGTTTCTATTGGCCCTTTTGGTATTTCGTTTTCCTGGACTCCGTTGAATAATTATACTGCTTAATATAGAATACAATTATTATACATGAGGAATAGCATATTTATAACTAAGTATTTTTTTACTGAATACAGATAATCCTACAAAACTTTCCCCCAAATAGGTTGGGTTTGGTTATAAATATAACTAAACTCTTGCTTTTTGAAATTACGGAGGGGACTGAATCCACATCCTTATCTCGGCAAACGCAACCTAACTTTGCAAATTGATTGATACACATATTTATTACTTAACTGTGCCGTTCCGTCCCGTTTTTCATTCATAGTTAGATACACAGATAAAGTCATAATTATTATAAGTGTTCATAAAATATTATGTCTAAACTAAGATTCTTTTACTATAGGTACTATACTATACTACTATAAGCCAATGGGAGGGGCCATTTGCCTACCTATATGATTATTGGATTGGAAAATATCTTTGTACATTTCAGACGTAACTAATTATGTTCGTATAATACGAATACTCTCTTATTTTAATTATAACTTGCCACAAAAAGTGGTTCGTCTGTGCGCACAGTTAAATAATATCACCCTGGACGTTATTTGTTCCGGGTCAAACGAGCAAAAACATGGTCCCGTATCTATTGCTTCGGCAAAAAGACGATATTTATGTCCCGTCGTTGTATTTTAATTCAATCCTATGTTATTTTAGGAAATTAGTTTTCGTATCGCCGATGTTTTGTTGCCGTGTTTGGTGTGAGCTACCGAATTGTTCTTTTTGTTTAAGGACCAAATTTCGGATAAATTGGGCGCCTTTCAGTGTTCTATAAATCTTGTTTGCATGACCTATATTAACTATGTTTGTTGTTTTCTTTGTAACAAATACGTTTTTTTCTGTGTTAAATTGGTGCTTCTTTTTATACATAGGGGCTGCTTTCGAGCAAAATGATAGAAAAATATCATAAATCTTGTTAAAGATTGGCCACCATCTGGCCACAGATCTGGCTGATATTAAATATTTGATTGAAAAAAAAAAGTTACCTACTTGTAGATTAGTACTTTGAAGTACCTAATTTAAGATGGATGGAATAACTGCGAATTATAAAGACTGTTAAACGCTTGTACCTCGATACAGACAAATAGAGTAAGCCTGTGCAATTTACAAATCTTCTTCAATAGTATACAAGACATTCCTAAACAGACATAACCTCATTCGTTCTTAATATTTTCTTTTCACCACACAATAATTATACCTAAACCTATTTATTTTTCTGAAAGCCTCGAAACCTAAACATAGCCCTCTTTGTGCTCTTAATTTATTTCTTCTAAATATATTTTGGTAAAGAGCCTCCACAAAAGACAGCTCGATCTTAGTCCGTACTAATTAGACCATCTTTTGATGTATCCGACCGACTAAAAGTACTTAGGTACCCACATAAATGGCTGAAGCTTTTAACTTTTCTCGAATGCTATATACGCATTAATTGTGTTTGCTTCTTACTTTAAGGACTATATTGCATTGTATTTTGCTATCGTCAAACATTGCGTTCACTAAGTTTTATGGAATATACGAGCACAATAAACATTTGTACTTGGGTAAAGTGTGTTTTTAGGGTTCCGTAGCCAAATGGCAAAAAACGGAACCAATTTTTACACAAAAATAGAAAAAAACAAAAAAATTTTGGGGGTTCCCCATACTTAGAACTGAAACTCAAAAACTTATTTTTCATCAAGAGCGGCGAGCCACCTGATGGTAAGTAGTCATCGCCGCCCGTCAACATCTTCAATACCAAAGGAGTTGTAGATGCGTTGCAGAGTCTATTAAGGAAAAAGGCGGGGAAGGAGAAGGAAGGAGACTGAGGAAGGAATTAGCTCTCCGGCGCTCCAAAAGGCGGTGCAAGGCGTTAGTGTTAAAAGCAGCGGTACAAAGTGTCGTGATTAAAAGGTGTAGGAATTGAAAGCTTCAACCTCTGCGCAGCCACTGATGACGCTCGCGCTGTAGAATTGGTGAAGTTTTGGGAAAGGGAAAATAACTTTTAAACAATTTCATACCATTGACACGAAGAAAATTGATGGCATGACGCGTCTCATCATATTTGGCGTCTTATGTTTTTTTAATTTTTTGTTTATGGTATAATATAACTCGGCAAATGAGCAAGCGAGCTACCTGATGGCGAGTAGTCATCGCAGCCCATGGACTTGCAGATGCGTTGCCGAGCCTATTTAAGGAAAAGGGAGGGGAAGGAGAAGGTGGCATGGTAGTATTTCCCCGGTCGCACAGACCCACATGCCAGCATAACTACTACTACTACAAAGTCAAATGTTCAAACAAAGTCTTTATCTACCAGTATCAGGGATGATAGAATAATGGACAGGCCTCAGGTGTGGTGGGGTTAGACAGGTTAGGCTATAGTCCACCACGTTGGCCTACTGCGGGCTGGCAGACTTTACAGGCTGTTAAGAAAATCTCTGAGGCGCACAGGTTTCCTCACGATGCTTTCCTGCACCGTTTTAAGCGAGTCGCTTTGATTCGAACGCCAAACCTACGTCTTGGTAGTTCGATTGTCATATTTTTTTATACCTCTAAGGTGGCAAATATGAAGCCCACCTGACGGTAGGCGGTTACCTTAGTCTTTGTACAGTTGGAACACCGCCGGTATAACTTGCACTGCCTGCCCTGTAAAAATCTTATGACCACCTACGCTATCTCTGCTTTTGCCTGTCTTGAACTGCAGACTTAGTGACTAAATCACCTGTCAGCCTAATACCATCACGCCTGTATTCCCCGAAGGATTAGGTAGAGGTGTACACACGGCTACAGGTCAACCTATACAAATCCAGTGTAAGCTGATCTCGTATCCTATAGACTTCTTATAGTATAAGAGGCCAGCGAAACTGGTTTTGTATAGCTTTATGTGTAGCCGTGTGTACTAATGTAAACCCAAATTTTGCCGCCGTATTTTATGTTCAGGTCCCATGTAAAGGGGGCGAGGCTATTGCCATTAACCGGGCACAAATCAAAACTCCGAGTTGCTACTGAGAATTTTATAGAAAAACCCAATAAAACTTTGCTCGACCTGGGAATCGAACCCAGGACCTCTAGCGTAGCAGCACGCTTAGGACCTGTGAATGCCGGTCACTCAGGTCAAATAAAAAGTTAAGATGGAACTTTGCGAACAAAGAAGTGAGGCCAAAAGAAGTGAAACTACGCCTTATCTTGTTAGTCGAGCTATCAAGCTATCGAAAGCTCGACTGACAAGGTAAGGCGTAGTTTCGGTATTGTTATATAGTGTAAAATTGTGTTTGTAAACGGCTAGGCGTAGTTTTAGCCGGCCTCACTTCTTTGTTCGCAAAATTCCATCTAAACTTTTTATTTGATCTGAGGCCGGTCATAACAACAATCCCAAACAACACAGAGCTATTTTTCAACATCGTGCATCATTTATCGTACAAACACTGTTCTAGTTGTGCCGGGCTCCGTGACGCGCGTATTTTTCCGCAAATAAACGCCGTTTGTGTTGCAGACGAGAGACTGTTTGTTGCGCACTCCAATGAGCCGGAAAGTTTGCAGTATTCCTATTTCGATTGACTATAGGTCGAAGTAGTTGTTAGGTATGTATGTGGTGTTTAAAATATGCACCTTTTTACCCGTCAAGCACCATATTGTAGACGCAATGCATAATCTATTGTTTTGCCCACATGAGGTAGCTACGTTCGTCAGTAAATTAATGAATAACTCATTATTTTTTCAATATTACGAGCACAGTTTAAAAATCACTTCTACTTATCTACGATATTAACGACAGAAAATTTAAATGAAAATTTCTACGATACTACTGAACCCCATATGGTAAGAGTATTGTGTGTGATTGCCGTAATAAGTTCAACCTTTTGCCCGAAAACATTAATAATAATTGAATATTACTAATTGGTCGGTTGATATGCTGTAGTTGAACTCAAACTCACATAGAAGCATAGACAATGAGTCCCTAACGCACTTAAAGAGTCCCGAAAAAAGGTTACATATAAAAATAAAATGAGCCACGACCTCAAATCAAATAAAAATTAAATTTTTGCTTCCCCCACGAAACCAATATGGGAAAACATTTAATCATCTTATGTACTCATGTTCAGGGATGTGTAATATCTTCGCGACAGTTCGTGCGTGATAACAAGTACCCACAAAATACAGTGATCGCCCCAAAAACCAATATCTCATTTTCTTCATATTAATATTAAATTTTTCTTTTTTGTACTTAGATGTATGGCCTCGCGACTGCGCCCTGTGAACTTTACCGTCGTAACCAGACCCTCAGGTATGAAGTTTCTTTTAGAAAAATGTTCGCTGAGTTTTTATGGGGTTTCTGTTTTTATACGAGATTACTACTTAAATGGAATAAACGGAAAATATAGGTGGTATGTGTTTCTGGTGAGACTTTCCGATTTGGGTTGCGCAACATTTTTCGTAACTACTTGTAATACAATTTTGTTATTTAAACTAGCTTTATATCCGCCCTCGAAGTTACACTTCCACTAAAAACCGCCCTATAACTTATAGGGCGCTTTTTAGGCTTTTAGGTTTTTAGGCTTACTACATACTTATAGGCTATAAGTATGTAGTAAGCTTCAGTTATCCTCCCCCTATAATAACGGCAGTTTTAATCCCCATGGACATTGGTTGCAAGCCTATTTAAATTTCAAATCGAATTGAAAGAATTTCGAAATACATCCGTGGCTGACACACGAGTCGAACCCCGTTTTTCCTCATAAATTGTCATAAAGGTGCACAATTTTGATAATTGTTTATTTGACGAATAAAACAGCGAACCGTGCTTCGTTTTAAGTATATCCTTCCATTTGGCGACGTGTATTGGTGATACTGAGTTTGTAATCACCGGCTGAGTGCCTCGCCCCCCGCACTCCTGGTCCCTTAGGCTCAATTGGGTCAAGATATCATAGAGTCAGTGTCGCGTTAATCGTATTCATCTTTAAGAGTCTAGAGGCATTTTCCAGGACCGAACCAATGTTGTGGAGAAAGCTGTCATTATATTTGGTACGAACTGTGAATATATTTAATGTTACTTTTTTAATCTCAAAAGGGTACAAATTTGGGACATAGTATAAGGTGACAGGCAGTATAATGTGGATACTTACTTTGTTTTCGGAGTTTTCTAAACCACAAACAACTTTAAAGTTTTACTGTTTTTTTTTAATAAAATCTGCTACACTGCCCTTTTTAAGCAGATTTAATTTTTAAACAGTGTTCTAATTTCAAACGCCTCCATTTTGAAGAATCTTGCTACATGTGCCTATTATACCACTGTTTTATATATAGTCTCATTTACCAAAATGAGTATGTGTGTCCTTTCTAACGACATTCGCCAACTTTGACTATTGACTACATGACCTTTCCACGAAAATTCCAGTTTTACGCTTCACTGGGCCGCACGCAGGCCGTAATTAGGTAAGAACTACAAAATACCCTCGAAATTAAATTTGAAAATTGCTTTTAGCAACTGTCGAAAGCCGAAAACACCAGGAGTTGAAACTTCGCTAGTTCAAAGCGTATCTATTGAATAAACAGCGGTTTTCAACAATCCAACTATCTCTGTAAATTAGCATCTATGGATTTAATTGGCGACAGTGGTGGGAGGAGGGGGGGGAGGAAGGGCGTGTGTCGTTAGAACAAAGCCTGGCTGTTGGCGGGGACACCGCACTTCGGCCGTTCTCAATTAATTTCAGCACAACTTGCCTGGTTCGACTCCTGCCTGAAGTACGTGCCAGTGGTTCGTAAAGTTTGGATTGTTTCCCCCGTGTGGAGGCTGGTCAAGTGAAATTAATGTTCTAGTAGTCAACGTGAGTACAAGTGGGGGTGAGGGGTCACGTAGGAAGGAAAATTATTATTATTTTGTCAAAATATCGTTAGAAAGCATAAGTAAGTAAGTTCCTTACTTACTTAAATTTCTTGCGATTTCAAATTCATTTTTATGAGATGGGTGATGTGAATAAAAATCCAAAAATATTAAAAAAACCGGCCAAGTGCGAGTAGGACTCGCGCACGGAGGGTTCCGTGCCATTACGATTTATGACGTATTAAAAAAAAACTACTTCTAGATCTCTTTCAAACCAATTTTTGTTGAAAGTTACATCATATATTTTTTTTAGTTTTACCATTCTCTTATTTAAGAAGTTACAGGGGGGGGGGGCACACATTTTACCACTTTGGAAGTGACCCTCGCGCAAACTATTCAGTTTAGAAAAAAATGATATAAGAAACCTCAATATCATTTTTGAAGACCTATCCATAGATACCTCACACGTATGGGTTTGATGAAAAAAAAAAAAGAAAGTAAAAGTCCGTTTTTTCCATTTGGCTACGGAACCTAAAAAAGGCGACCACTAGACTAATGAGAGGTTAATTAATAATTTAAATTAGATCCCTGCATTCTACAATACATATGAATCCTCTTTCGTGAGCTAAATCTTCTTGTTACTCGAAGTTTGAGAACCCGTGGCTTATTGCGTGCGATGTGGTTGAAAGTTTCATATTAATTTGTTATTAGTTGTGTATTACACTCGGTTAACGTGAGTTGCCGCATTGTTGCACGATGGCGGCGCCACTGTAGCTAAGTGCGTTCTGATGTTATGCTCAGTGATGTTAATGAAATAATTTGATTAACTTAGTTGGTTACCTACTTGCAACTTATCAATGTACTACATAGCTTAATAAATATACTATATGGTATGAAAATCGGGGAAATATTAGGAGAATATTCTCTTTTTTGTGTTCGGTTAAAATACCACTAGCTGAATGACTAACAACAACAACAACAATTAGGCCAATTAATGGTGACCAAATATTTTCTTTTTGACATTGACATCGCTGCGTTTGCGAACATTACATCAGCATATTCAAAACATAAATATTACCGGAAAAGGATGTTTAAAATAGAATTTTAATATGGATCGAGAAGCAATATTACTGTTGGAAAACACGGCCGCTCGTTGAAGTACGCTTCAAGTTGGAACATTAATTTGTAACTAAGTAGTTGCTTATTGAACGGTCGATAGATACCGAGTCGGTTTTGCAGGATGTTCGTGAGATGGTCTTCAACCCTAGTTTATATAAAAATGATGTTGTTGATGCGTTGCCGAGCCAATAAAAAGGGAGAGGAAAGTGAAAAGGAGGAGGATGGGGACTGAGGGAAGAATTGAGCCTCCAGCTCTCCATACTCACTGTACAAAACGCAACAGTACGCATACTGCTACTTGACGTCGATATTCTGTGGGAGAGTAGTACTTCCCCGTTCGTGCCGACCCATTCATGCTGGCATGAAGACACGCCAGCGAGGCACTACTACTACTGCTACTTTTATATCCTTTGTACCTAGCTATGAAAAAACATATGGTGTACATTAGTATATATTACTTATCTTACTATATTTATGTTTCACAGATTTTATCCTAGTATATTGATGTTATTTGAGTCCCGAAGAATCTGTAACATCATCTATGGACTTAAAAACACCACCACCATAAAATCCCTAAAAAGTAGTACTAGAACTTTGTTACAATATCTAAGTAATATCAGAAATATACCAGAAAACTAAACACAATTCATGCGACGTGGTATTCTTTTACTCATATTTTCATTCGGAAGGCGTGCACAAATAAAATGGTGGCCTTTTGCAATGATATTAATAATGGCTTTTTCGTCAATCGTGGAAGAGCCCCTAATGGATAGCGGAGCCCCTTATGAATATTGATGCCTTGTCCTTATAGCAGTAGCTGTTTCCACCTAGATACTGTGTTGGTTCTCATCTACACAGCTGATGAGGGTAATCCATCTAGGTAAAAAGATTAAGTTACATTTTTTGATCTAGTTAGCATGATTTTTTAAAAGGTTCCTAGTAATGTGGGTCGCACATTACTGGTATTCTTGTTAACTCCTCGTGCTAACCTAAACGCTTGTGTTACGAGTGGGTTCACGTCGGTAGTGCAATATTTGACTTTCGAAGCGGAAACCATATGATTTAGAATCTAAATCATATGGTTTCCGCGAACGAAACGTGTCCACGAAACATCTAAATTCTAGATGTTTCGTGATAAGAGAATAACTGTTTCGAGTATGTACGAGTATTTTTTCACGTAAAACCATGGCGAGGGATTTTAGACCTATGGTTCGGTCGTTAGATTACTTTTGCTAATATCGTTGTTTCCGTTTTGAACTAGTTTTGTAAAGAAAGTCATTATCTGGGACCTGAAATCATTACCATTGTTCGCCTTTGCATGTTTGAATCTATAAAAGACACAATTATAGTAAAAATGGAGGTCTGGTTAATATGTCAGGGTCCCACATCTTTATTTTATTTTTTTTGTGTCATAAAACAAACAACATTTTGAAAAGATAACCTTAGCTCATTTTTCCTCGTTGCATATCAAAGTGTCCCCGAACTCGCTTCGTCTATCTGACACGGAGGCGTCGGACTCGCTCAGGCCGGCCCTGCCGACCCCACTTTAGCACCGCACTTAAGCCACGGGCTTTGACTCGCCATAAATTTGCCAAATTCGCCCTCCCCGTCCTTTAGCAACCTCGGCTTGCTAATAACAGAATTTGAGTTCATATTGAAAATAAGATTTTGGTTGCAAATTATGGCAGATCATATTTCAGCTGTATTTCACTTCTGGTAATCTCAAATGTTTATTAATATTGTAAGTAATCTGGTTAATGCTTTAGCAGTAGTTTTCCGTAGAATGAAATCTGTTGTGGATAGAGAAAAGCAAATCTTAATAAATCTTTAACCTCTCTTATAAGTTCTGTTAAAACTGATTCGGTCGTGTCAATGCCTTTTGGCAAACATCTAAAGTATATTTAGCTTTTTGAATAGTATCGCATCAAATACCTGGGTACTCAACTTTAGTATCGATATTAAAAAGAGAATTCAATTTGAATTCAGTTGAGTAGTTAATATTTTTGTAAGCTTTCATGCACGATAAAGTGCAGTGCTCAAAAATAGAAATGAAAATCTGGAACAAAATATTTCCCTCATATTCAAATTCAACGTTTGAAATCGTCGATTTGGAATCGCATCCATCCATATTTATGGAACATCAAAACCTTTTATCTAAAAATGAAAAACATAATGGACGCCCGAAAAATGTTGATGGATACGTATGTCGTGTGACAGTGATATCAAAAGCTTATCTACAACAATTTATCTGTTGCGTCCGGCGCGGGTAATGGGTTCCGAGTTGAGTCGTGCGACAGGCGGACCGGCGCGCCAAGATCGATCTGTGTTTGCTATCAATATGGCGGTACAAGGCACAGGCTTAAGCGTTTAAAGTAAATTCAGTCATTGGTCAAACGATCATTCAATATAAAAGCAGGTGCACCGGTGAGAAGGCAAGTAAAAATATTATTGCCTAGCGAGTCATGATGCAATATATGTAGGTACCTAATAGCTATAGACAAAAAAATCTGTTTCTCTTTATCACGCTATAACTCGAGAACACTATACTGATTTCAGTATCTCTTTCTTTTTAGTTTTTTAATACTTAGTAGAAGGTTCTTACGGAAACGAAAATTGCGCAGAAAATTGGTAAGACAGGTATTATAAGTCACCTAGTTATTTTATAATTAAGTTTATTTTTAAAACAGCGTTACTATTTAATAACAAAATATACTATGTCTTCATTTGGAATGTACCCAAATGAACCAGAATGTAAATGTACCAGAATGTATATACATTTCTGCTGGTTGTTAATTTTTTTTTGTTGACTTTATACCTGTTGTCACTTTGGCGCTTTACTTTCTTTACGTATACACCGTCGATATCACTATCGAATATAGCTATACACTAGTACTATAGGTATATAAGAAAGAAAGATAGCTTTTATCGCTTCCGCTTATAACCTGGTCCGTCCAAGCGTGGGTACACCGCACATCGCCGAATATTTGCGTTCTTTGGTCACCCTCGCTGTCACCGCCTCCGAGTAATAACGTCCGAACAAAATGCAATACCTTTCATGAAAAAATCACGAATGAACTGAAAAGAAATCATGTGAAGGAGAACATTAATTAAATCATCACGCCTGTATTCCACAATGGCTAGGTAGAGTTGTAACATACCATCACGAGAGTGATCTCACTGGTCTAATGGTGGCAAACGCGGAGGTCCTGGAGTAGATTCCTAAGTGAAGCAAATTGTTATTGGGCTTAAAATCTCAGTAGCAGTGCGTTTGAATTTTTATCCGTTTAGTATAAGGCTCGCCCCATATTACACGTTATCTAAGAGCATACTCACGAACGGCAGGTGTCACGTGAATTAATACGGTGTATTCCCATTTTCCCCCCAAATGTCTGCCTCCCCATTCGGAAAGTGGGAATTTTAGTGTCATCTTCCCCCTAACTCAAAATCGGGGAAAGATGGGAACTAAAAGTTTTATTTGACACCGATATTTCACACACGTCTTTGTTATGTCAGAGATTTTTTATTTTATTGATACTTTATGCACCATGGGTACGCACGGCTACACATCAAGCTATACAAAACCAGTTTACGCTGGCCGCTTACTGTTTGGGAAGTCTGTTCAATGTGAGCCCAGCTTAAACTGGATTTGTATAGGTTGACCTGTAGCCGTGTGTACAAAGGCGGTCTTAATGCCATTAGGCATTTTCTGCCAGACAACCCTATTACATGTGATGTGAGATGTGTGCCGTACTCGAACTTGAGACCTCCCACTTGGCAGCCCCAGGCTATCAGTGCTTCTATTGCTATTCACATAATAACGTGAAAAGAAATACAGCTTTAATAAGTAAGACTTTAATATTCTTGCAGCAATCAAGTTTTACTGCTAGAGCCGTTTATTTCACGTTTTATTAACAGTTAACTGGCCGGTTTAATTTAACCGAGAATTTTACGTGAGCGTGACATAAGCACTAAAATATAACCACTATTGTTTTTGTTTGCATTCATAATGTTTTTTCATTTAGGAACTTAAATTTTACGCATCATTTGAGTATGAACTTTAGTATTCAGATTATAAGGTGTAGTTTTAATAGTCGGGTTTTATGAAATGTTTATTTGTATTTATAAGCTAGTTAATGCCGCCGGCTTCACGTGGACACGATATAAAAGAGTATTTCACGTGATTCGCATGGCCGACCGTAGCACGCTTCATTTGAATTTAAATAACACCGGACACAATGACACGACAACTGTATTGTTTAATATTGTGTTATTTAAATTATATGACGCTATACTATTTGATAATTACAGCACATTAATTAGTTTACACAATGATCGAGTTTTAAGTGGAGGTAGTAACATAAAATACATTATATTGTGTAGTATACGTAATGTACTATAAAAACTGCATTGAGTTTCTCTTCAAAGAACGAAATTGTATTAATTAGCACAAACATTATATACGTAAGTATTTCATTACATCTACATATAAGTAACAAGCATAAATCTTATCTATAAAGAAGAATGGAAGATTGCCTCATTAGTCTTGTGGTCCTAAGCCCGACTGGTACACTAGAGGTCCTGGGTTCGATACCCAGGTCAGGCATAGTGTTATTGGGTTTTTATATGAAATTCCCAATAGTAGCTCGGAGTCTAGATATGTGCCCGGTTAATAGCAATAGGCTAGCCCCCTATTACATGGGACCTAAACATGCCGGCGAAGTGTGGGTGTATATTGGTACACCTCTGCCTAACCCTTCGGAGAATACAGGCGTGATGGTATGTTATGTCAAAGAGACGAGCGCAGATCACAGCCCGGCAAGGACACACTGGACGAAGTGCAAGGAATTTCCTTCATATACATTATCATCACGCCTGTATTCCGCACTACCACTTACCCTTAAAAAAGTACCTACAATGAGGGCAAGCGGAGTGTAGTTATCTAGATATGTTTTATTCAGACGGACCTCTGTGTCCTCCAGTGCGGACCTCTCGTGTACACTCGTTTTCATTATATCTCTGGCGGAATAATTCCCTCGTTAATTATAGGGTAGCTGTTGATTTTCGCGTAACAAAGAATGTGGGTGTGTGTCTGTGTATTTTTTGTTAGTGTATCTTTATCATTTAAAGAGCTTTTTTTTTAAAAAGAAAGCATACTAGCAATATGGGTCCCACATTACTAGTATTCTTGTTAACGCGTCGTGCTAAGCTAAATGCTTGGGTTTCAAAACGGCAACCACATGATCGCAAGTCCGACGGCCCTAGCCATTAGGCTACCGCCGCTTCAAAAGCTTTGTTTAGATTATACACACAGGTTCTTTGTATCTCAATAGAAGTCATAACATACATACCATCACGCCTGTATTCCCCGAAGGGTTAGGCAGAGGTGTACTTAATGTACACCCACAGTTCGCCGGTATGTTTGGGTCCCATGTAATAGGGGGCGAGCCTATTGCCATTCACCGGGCACAAATCCAGACTCCGAGCTGCTACTGAGAATTTCATAGAAAAACTCAATAACACTTTGCTCGACCTGGGGATCGAACCCAAGACCTCTAGCGTAGCAGTCGTGATTGGGACCACTAGACCAACGAGGCAGTCAACAATAGAACTCATAGACTCAATAGAAGTCACCTTTTTTAATACGGAAAAACGGGCAAGTATGTTGGTCTCGTACCGACTAAGCTCTGCACTTGCTTTTTCTTGTCCCGAATTTGCGGCCATGGGGGCTTTTGACATTCGCCATGACCATGGCAGGCTGTGGTCTAGCGTTTGCAGACTCCTTTAAAGGGCGAGGTCTTGCCTTGCATGTTGACGGAACAATTTTTTTTATTCATGACAGTCCTACGCTTGACAGGCAGTTCGCCTGATATTAAGCGACACTGCGATCTACGACGATGCACGATGGAGCGCGCTTATCTAGAATATTAATTAGGCAAGTAAGATAGACTTTCTTATAGACATGGTGAAGAAATCAGTTAAAATGGTACTTAATTAGAAAAAAATCTACTAAACTCGTGTTAAAATATCAACATAAATTGTTTATAACGGACAATATAATTGTAATTTGGATTTTTAGCCCATTAATTTAAGTTTATGTTTCTTTCCTTTTATTTTAGAAAAAAACTACGTCGCTGTATATTGGATTTCATTAGATCCTCGTAAACAAGATAATTCACAGATTCAAACCTCAAATACATAATGTTACGCCGAGTAATAAATAGAAGTCCGTAGATGAGCCACGAAGATTCTGGACCCATCATAGAAGCACGTCGAAACATGAAATAATGCGCGCGATTGCGTCACTCACGAGTTCAAGGCCGAGTTCAAAGGTCAACGCCCGGAAACAATAGAAGATTAGGTACCTACTGGAATTTTATCGGCTATTCGGGGTCGTTCGATGTCTAGAATTTTCGTCGCACATATAAATATCGGTCGTCAAGGCCAGGCGGAGTAGTCTAGTTTTGGAAGCGAACAAGTGAAGATCTAAGTGTGTTAACAAGTGATTAATTGTGCGATATTGTCGTGTTGTGTGTACAAGTATAGTGACGTTGCGGTAATTTCTATTGTGTTTTTGCGAACTTAATTAAAGTGTTAGTTTATTTATTGGTAAATTGGTTTAATTAATTTATCCCGAACCCCAGCTCGTAACAATAATATAGTTGACCTAGAAAAACGAAACAACGACGAAGAACCAATATACTAAACTTTTTCGCACGTCAGCGCAAAAATCCAATCACTCATTATGTCAATCAACAGGTACTATCCAAACTCGATACTGAAATCACTTAAAAAGGTCCATTATACTTACAAAGTCGGCTGCAAGTGTATCAATCATTTTATACAATATCTGTGAGAAGTTCACGGCAAGTTAAACAGTAACCGATCTCGTCTCGATCGCGCAAAGTAACCGCAGTCATAGCAAACAAAGCGACTTTTTGTTTGAAGCTTCAACTGAAAAATTATCTCGAGATGTCCCCCCGTCCTTTAGATCGTTAAAATTTATTATTTTGTTGGGCTCTTCATAACTTCAAGAGAGGTCGATGACACTGAGGACGTCAGCTGATTAGTTTTTTGACGGATAAATAAGGGTTTGTACATAATCCGCGTGAGTTTCGCGACAGAAGATAAAAACTCCTGACTTTTAGGGGGAATTTTGAAGTAGGTTAACAAGGTTATGGTAGGTTGACTGCCTCAATAGTCTAGTGGTCTCCAGCGCGACTGCTACACTAGAGGTCCTGGGTTTGATTCCTGGGTCGAGCAAAGTGTTATTGTGTTTTTCTACGAAATTCTCAGTAGCAGCTCGGAGTCTGGATTTGTGCCTTGATAATGGCAATAGGCTCGCCCCCTATTACATGGAACCTAAACATACCGGAAAAGTGTGGGCGTAGGTACATTAGTACACCTCTATCCAACTTTCGGGGAATACAGGCGTGATGGCATGTTATGTTTGAAGCAGATTAACAATGTGAGTCATTTTACGTCTACTATTTTTCTTCCAATCAATTTCTCTTTTCAATCCTTCGTCTCTATTTCAAAATATCTGCAAAGCATTATTGGCACCAACTATTTTTGTAAAAGACGCCCACTGCACTAGCTAAAATAAATTTTAAGAGTTTTTGGAATTTAATATTTAGAAAGAAATTACGATTTCAAGAGCTCCTTAATGGTTTTCATAATACTCACGGATAGCACTCAGATAAGCTCTTAAACCTCAAAGTATTTTCGATTGAGGGCTCAAGTTTTCTTTTTTCTTCAGAGTGTAGCAATGTTTCGGTATAATATAGAGATAAAATTTCATAGTCGGCTCATATTGTGTAGTAGGTATTTACATAAATATACCATAGAGCTAACACTCTGACCTTGAAGCCTGCACTTAAGAACCTCAATCTAGGGTACTCTTATAATCATTATGTTCAAGAGAAAAGCTTTGTAAGATTAGAAGTTTTTGATTAAAAATGGTCATGGAAAAACTGAAAATACCTATACTTAGTTTTAAGGAATTTAATTAAATATGAAAATAAAAAAATGGTTGATTTTGGACTGTTGCAATCAGTTTTTATAATAGTAGTCTATAGCTTACTATCATAAGCTAACTTTGTGAGTTCTTAGATGTCGAATCATACTATTGAAATGTAGGTACCCAAATTAATTAAATGTTCTATATACTTAGTTGCTTATTGATAATGATGAGGTCTCTTCCAGTGTAACCAGATGTGGTTACATAGCAGCAATTTTCATCAGACATCTACAACCAAAATTCTAGGCAATAGATATCCCAAAAGATAACCTGGTTATCAGGCTTTATGGACATATGATTATCACTAACGATTGTCATAGGTATTCGTGTCATTCAGGACCAACATCAATTATGTCTGAGACATGGAGAGCACCCAATTCCAAAATAAAAGAATGGGAAGACTTTAATTGTTACTAAGCCACAACCCCGTCCACTTCACTCTTACATTGGTAATTGCTTTTTTATTTCTCTGACAACCTGGGAACTAAAGTAATTCGAATCATACCATCACGTTTGTATTCTCCGAAAGGTTACCATAGGTGTACTAATATAATATACACCCACATTTAGCCGGTACGTTTAGCTCCCATGTAATAGGGGGCGAGTCTATTGCCATTAACCGGGCACGAATCTAGACTCCGAGCTGCTACTGATAATTTCATAATTCAAAGCGTACGGAACAAAATCCGTAGGTACCTACTTACCTTCTCCTTTCCCCTCTATGGTCAAGGCCATGGGAGCCTACCTGAGGCCTTTATTTGGTCAGGAGTTCGATCTAACAAGCCAGCCGCTCACAGGCTTGGGTATAAAGTTTTTTTGCGATTTGTAACAATTATATATAATTCTTTGTGTATCCTTGACTGAACTCAGTAGTGGCACAAGTAAAAATAAAATGGACCAGCAATTTTGTTCTGTAATGAAATAAATGAAGTACTATCTACGTAAGGAGAATATCGAAATGCCAATATTTGTGACTTCAGTCAACGATATTTTTTCAATCACATTTTTGACAAGTGGAGTAGTTGGTACTACTAGATATAAGTACGTCAAACAACAACATTGTTAAGGCATTGAATTATTGAGTGAGTAACGGAATGAAACTCAAACTATAAACAGTCTTCTTTTGACTTCACGAACCTTCATTATCAACCAATAAAAATCTATTTCCTCCAGTTCAATGAAGCAATAAAGCTGTGTAATGAAATTAAATATCTGTCTTCACAAGAGGAGAATCGAGCTGGGTGCTAAAGAAAAAGTCGATGAATAGCAAAGGGGGGGTAATTAATCCGGCGCGTCAGTTGCAGTGAGCCTATGTTGCCGCGCTAGTTACAAGAGATAGTTTGGGATCCCTGTTTAAACGTACGGAGTATGAAGCAGGGTGTATTGAAAAGGCGTGTTGTGACGTCAAAGTATATAATATATCAGGAAGATATTTAAATATAATCACACCTTTATTCCTAAAAGGGTTAGGCAGAAGTATACTGCTATACTACTTTAGTTTGGTAAGTTTTAGGTCTCATGTATAGAAAGCGAGTATATTGCCATTAGACGTGCACAAATCCGAACTCCCAACTTGCATGTTTACAAAAGTACCTTAATTGGGGATCATACCATACCATCACGCCTGTATTCCCCGAAGGGTTAGGCAGAGGTGTACTAATGTACACCCACAGTTCGCCGGTATGTTTAGGTCCCATGTAATAGGGAGCGAGCCTATTGCCATTCACCGGGCACAAATCTAGACTCCGAGCTGCTACTGAGAATTTCATAGAAAAACCCAAAAAACACTTTGCTCGACCTGGGGATCGAACCCAATACCTCTAGCGTAGCAGGCAGTAATTGGGGATCCTGCTTTCAAAATATTCAAACGCTACATATACCCAAATTGGAGTGTCATAATGCGGTATATTTGTTTAGTAATTAGCATCACCATACTCGTATTACATCCTACATCATATTGATATAGTTATGGGCTTTGTAAGATTTGGCAGTAATATAGTTAAAGCAATGACATAATAATAATTATATAATAATAATTATATCAATAGTAATTTAGTTGCACAGCGTTTTATAGGTAGCTCAGTGGGGTATTCGTGTATGTTATGTTAAAAATGTTATAGTTTAATTGTTGATTTTATCTATGGCAATAACCTTTCCTAGTGACGTTCGGTTTCATATTTTGTTTGAATATGTAGCAATTTTTGTTACTAAGACAGCTATGCTCTCCTCGCATCACTCATTCCTCACTGATTCTGTTTACTCACAACACAACAATATCGTAATACCAAATACACACCGTTTTCGAACCGTAATTCCGTGCAAATTGCCCCTCTTTGGTACACGAAGGAAAATTTTACAAAGTTGGATTGTAGTGTAGTAGTTATCGTTGAGATAGCATTTTACAGGATAGTTTTCAGGTGCTTGCTGCATTTTTCAGCGGCAGAAAGGTTATAGAGCTAAAAGTTTTTAGCTTGTTGAAATCCTCTTGGGAACCTACCTACACGCCATAGAGAATGTTAAGGATTATATCTTATCGCCTTCTTACTTTAATTATATGATGCTCTACTTAAAGGTGTACTTCTACTTTGTATCCATTGTTTCTTCGAGCATTAAATGTCTTTATCTTTGTTTTTTAAGGCCCCGTCTGGAGCATTGCATTTTACCGCGATCCTATGAGATAAAATCCATCTCACTTATGTATCACTAAATCTTATATATGTGATAGCCTAGTGATATGACCGTTTGATTGTACTAATATCTCGAGTTCGAATCCAAGGCACGCGCTTTAACGGTGAAGGAAATAACATGCTGGAAAGGCAACATTGTGAGGAAACCATGTTGCCTGAGAGATTTTCTTGACCTCAGTAGGCTCGCGTGGCGGAGTACAGCCTAATTCCTCTCGTAGTGATTTAATGAGTTGTTAATGATGATGAATCTAAATATATACAACACAGAGGTGACTGACTGACTGACTGACATAGTGATCTATAAACGCACAGCCCAAACCACTAGATGAATTGGGCTGAAATTTGGCATGCAGGTAGATGTTATGACGTAGGCATCCGCTAAGAGAGGATTTTGATTAATTTACCCACAAGAGGATAAAATAAGGGATGAAAGTTTGTATGAGAAAACACGCGGACGAAGCCGTGGGCGGGAAGCTAGTCTTATATAAGCCTTATTTTTACATTAAAATCTACAAATAAATAATTTATTCGTAGAATGAAATACATTTACATCTTAAAGTAGTTGCATTGCAGTTCCCACCGGCCATACGACAGTGACGCCGCTCCACGTGACGTGTCAGTATGTTCTTTGCGGTTGACGGCCGCGGTCTGTAGTCTGTGGTTGCGGTTTACAGTTTGCTGACCTTTATTTATAGGTACACGCAGATATGATAGACAGGCTAAGTCCTACAAAATGACAGCGTTATCTTTGCACCGATTTGAAGCGCTGCCATGAAGGAAACGTCGTGGCGGCGCTAGAACTAAAATTGACAGTTGTTATAAATGCCCGTCATGTTATTTGTTTTTTTTTATTATTTCAGTGAAATATCGCGATAAAACTAAAGTTTTGTATAAGTATGTAAGACGTAAGTACTACTTTTTTATTAAAAATTCACAGGGTTGCGTATTTTCTAACTATTATACATATTAACGTTATTTTTTCATAGTACATTTTGTTTGTAACGCATTTTATTAGCTATGTATCATATCATGAGTCCTATGTATCCGGGTCATGAGACCTATCACCTCTGGCCTTGGATACGAACAGGGGACTTAGCAGTGTGTGGCCATAACTAACACTATACAAATCATAATTATATTTACCTACACTATTTCTAAACATTTTATTGTATGAATAACTAAATAATTTCACCATCTTACCATAAAAACTAGCTCCACCATCTCAAGCACGTTTCTCGTCATTTTTCAACATTGGCAACACAAACCCGGCCAAGTGCTCAGGTAGGCACAAAAAGCTTTCATTTCACTCCACGGCGACTTACAGTTATTTACGCGGATCCAAATTGGTTTCTCGTAAGTCCAGTTTCATATTTGAGTAGGGTCGCCATACGATTTGCATTTTAGAATAAGATTGCAGTGTTTTCGAAGGAACGGCAACGTAGCAATGAATGAATGTCCTACACATTCATTCATTCATTCTTGGTAGTTGATGGATGACTTCTAGGAGACTGGTGGATTTGAGAAGAGCTGAAGATCGGGTTCTATGTCATTCACAAGAGCGGCCTACGTCTAGCGGCAGTTTCAGCTGTGAATCATCATTCGGCTTCCAAAAACTTTTTGAATTAATTGGAGTATTGTACGCAGCGATCAGCGTACGGTAGGGTGCGAAGCTGTTATATTCGACACGCTAGCATACGCATGACAATAATTCATCGTCTGTGTGACTGCCTCATTAGTCTAGTCGTCCAAAACGGGACTGCTACGCTAGAGATCCTGGATTCTATCCCCAGGTCGAGCAAAGTGTTATTGGGTTTTTCTATGAAATTCCCAGTAGCAGCTCGGAGTCTGGATTTGTGCCCGCTTAATGGCAATAGGCTGGACCCCTATGTGTATGTAATGTGGGTGTACATTTAGTACACCTCTGCCTAACCCTTCGAGGTATACAGGCGGGATGGTATGTTATCATCAGTGTCCATTGAGCCTGTTTCTACCAAAAAGCTTATTTGAAATAAGCAAAAGGTTAACCAATATCCTAAGATTATTCCATAACCTGGCAACCCTGGCTAGGTTTACGGCGGGTAACGTGAGTAGCTGCCGCCATTCGAAACATCGTTAATCAGAATAAGACTTCGCCATTTTAAACGAAAGGAGGTTTGTTAAAACTTTTAACGATGCTTTTTTATTAAAAATACGGAAGTGGGAAGTAAACGGAGATGAAATTATGTAATACTCGATAGATTGGTTATTAGTAATAATGAGGGAACTTAAGCTAGGTAGAGATTTTAATGAAATATCATAATACCATAGTCTTAAAGGGCTAGGAAGTTCGTTGACGTCGGGGAAGGTTCGGAAAACTGGCGCGAATGCTGACTTGAGAAAGTCTCAAATAGGAAAACGAACTCGAGGTCAACTGAAAGCTGTTATGACTTTGTAAAGGTCATTCAACTGCATGTAGGTATTGTGATACTTACATAGAAATACCTGTGATATCTACCTAGGACTTTCTTCTCACAGCTCGTCAGTTTGGAAATTATGGCCCCATCTAGAGTTGTAAAATCTATAAACATGGATTTGTAATTAAGCATTTTTACTAACTGCTAGCTTATATAATTAATACCTGTTACTTATCATAATTATCAAGGATTCCGACGGCAAGCGGCGCCTGCAATTCTCAAAATGTCAAAATTATAAATGAGCGTTATGAGATCGCAGGATCGTTGTCTTTTGTCGTTGCATAATTAACCCACCCTCCATTCCTGCATGTTACGCTACAAATTGGCAAAATCCTATGTAGCCTTAAAATCAATGGCCTCTTTGAAATATAACGAGCGCCGAAAAATGAACAAATAAACCCTCTTTATGTTAGCAACACCCTTTTTTGGGCAAAAATTTCAAATGAGGAACGCCGTTTTTACAATAATCTGGATGGTTTTCATTTAAAAGCGCAATCATCATGTAGGATACCCAATTTTATATTTTCTTCCTTCCTAACCCCTATGCTTTAGGATATAAGGTCGTAAATTGTACTTTTAGTACTGAGAAAATTTGGTGAGGGTGCAAATGAGATGGGCAAGGGTGTAGTAATAAGATCAAATTAAAATTTCCGAGTACCGTAACATGCATGTGTGCTTTATTTTAGACTGGCAATATCCTTGTTTGTAATTCTCTTCAAGAAGGTTATATGGTTTAGGTATACTTATGATTTACTTTGAAATTTTTGATATTAAGTATTTCCTAAAGTATGTAGGTTAGTATATTATCTGTTTATCAATAATAACTTTATTGGCTAAATTGAAATAATTATTTTATTTATTGAAAACTACAGTTTTCTTTGGATTCACCCGCTTGTGATTCCAGCTATCCCACAGGATAATAAATAGCCTGTGTTCGTTGGGACTGAAAACATTTTTAAAAACCGTTTCAGTTTTTTTTATATTTTTTTATATATTAGTACCTATAGATTGAAATTATTGAAGTAATATTCCTTGACATTATTGAACTATTCTAATGGTCTTAAACGCGAAAGGCAAGAATAAAAGTATCTTATATTTTTTATTTTTGTGCATCAGACACTGCTCAGCTAGACCAGAAAATCGAACCTAGGACTTTACGCTCAGCACTCGCGCTTGAGACCACAAAACCAATGAGGCTTTAAGTATGCTGGCATTCTTCTTATGTATCCGCTAAACCAGCAACTTACTAAGTTCAGCGCACCCCAAAACCGTCAAGAGGCGTGAATATAACTTAATTCGTTGTCATCGTGTTAGTACAAGTACGCAGTCCCATCTAACAGTGGCACGTGATCTAATTAGGAAACAAAATACTGTGGTACCGCCCTAAACAAGTAGGTATTGTGGTAGGGGGGAAGGGGGGTGTTTTTGGTAGGTTTCATAAAAAAACAATAAGTAGGTAATATTTATGTTGTGATAGCCTAGTGATACGACCATTGGACTGCCAAGTCAAAGGTCTCGAGTTCGAATCCAAGGCACGCACCTCTGACTTAATTATCACGCGCTTAAACGGTGAAGGAAAACATCGTGAGGAAACCTGCATGCCTGAGAGATTTTTTGACGGCATGTGAAGTCTGCCAACCCGCAGTAGGCTAGCGTGGCGGACTATAGCCTAATCCCTCTCGTACTGAGAGGAGACCCGTGCCCAGCAGTGGGACAATGTAATGGGTTGATGACATGATGACATTTGTGTTGGCTTGCTGTAGAAACTGGCATATAATAAACGAGCTGTGCCCCGCTTCTAAGTATCGTAGATTGATGCTAAATAGCATTAGCAAAACCTTTTAAAACATACAAATCTTCAGCTAGATTATAGTATAGATATGAGTAGGTATCCGATTACCAAAAACATAACATAACATACCATCACGCCTTTTATTCATCGTCGGTATTAGGTTTATTATTTAGGTTATATGTAATAGGGTCGTTGCCGGGCATATATCCAAACTCCGAGCGGCTACTAAGAATTTTAAAGAAAAGCCCAATAACACTTAGCACGACTAGGAATCGAACCCAGAACCCGTGCGTAGCAGTCGCTCTCGCTCAGTAGCAGGACCACTAGACTAATAAAACAGCTATAATCAACTCTGGTGCGATTTTTTAAGGAAATAATTTCTCAAGTTCAGTGATTATTTTTTAACATTTCCATTCTTGCTATTCAAAGTTGTAGGGACACATGTATGAGTATTGAATAAGCTTATAATATACAGTGAAAAATGCATTGGTGTGTGTGTACCTACGTGCGGCTGCGCCCGCAATTAGAAATAAGTTTAGTCGCATTAAACCATCTTACTTGATCTCTTGTCTCGTGTTATCATTTTGCGCTCCCATACAACATTACCTCAGAACACAGCATATAAAGTAGAGACTCTCTAAAAAGTCAAAATCTTTATTTAACTAGCGGTAGACTGTAGTGGTGGTACACTACCCGGCAGTACTTTTTAAATGCCATTTCTACATTAAAGACAGCCCCCAAAACGCCCGCCCTTCTTTCGCCTGACATTTTGAAAAGAGTTACTTTTGTTTTATTAATTATTGATATCTATTATAATTAAGTATGTAGTTTTACAATTACGCTCTAAACAATAAAGCTGCAACGCTACCATAATCAGCGCGGTTGGAAGACGTCCAACCTCGTTTATAATCTAATCTCGCAGACTGCTAATAGCTCGCAGAGCGGGGCCTAGCACAGCACATTAAAATCATGTAATATGATTAATAATGCAGCAAATCATTTAATAGCTCCGTCCATTGATATAGATCGTATATTGCTACGTAAGGACGTACCATTAGTGAAGGGTTTTCGGTAATCAATGCGAATATTATAAAGAGGTAAAGTTTTTAAAAGGTAAAGGAATATGCTAAGATGGTTTGGACATGTCGAGAGAATGAATGAAAGACGATTAACGAATGGAATTTATAAGGCGAATGTTAGTGGCAGCGTCGGGAGAGGTCGCCCTAGAATGACGTACACCGATCTTATCGGCGAGGTTCTCCAAAATGGTCAGGTGCGTAGTACTCGCAACCGGCGCGTGTGTATGAAAAGTTGCATGAATGTGGAAGAAGCGAAAGAGATATGCAAGAGTCGTAGCAAGTGGCAGTCCATAGTTTCTGCCGACCCCTGTGGGAAAAAAAGGTAAAGTTTGTAGGGGGTAATCTCTGGATCTACTGAACCGATTGTGAAAATTCTTTTACCAATAGAAAGCCACGTTATTTGTGCGTGTCATAGGCTGCATCACCCAACGAAATCGGCACGGGTTAGCTAGTGTTGAGTATTTTGATTTTTATTTGGCAGAAGACCTTTGAAGTGACTGTTTGAAATAGGGATCCAGTTGTATAGAACCTGCCTTACTGATCTACCCACTAATACGGAATTTTGTACGGTGAAGTTACCACAAAATGTCAAATTTTCTCAGTTGATTTTGAACTGTATCTTCAACAATTTAAGGTTTAAAATCATTTGGAGCAATTTGGCAGTTTTGTATACCTTCACCTGCTGGCGACTGTACCATAACATAAGTTTGACTTACATTATAGAATCATACTCATTAGGGAAAACGAGCAGCTAGTTTACCGGATAGGATACTTATCCCAATTGGTAAAAGTAGCGGTAGTGAGTGGTGGGGATCACTTAATCACCATCAATCATAAATATCTGCAATATTAGAGGTGATGCGGATGCGTTGTCGACCTATCAAAATCAAAATCAAAATCAAAATTATTTATTTGTGATTCACAGGTTACACACAAGGTCTTCATTAAGTTGTATACATCAGTTCATTCTGTGATCAGCCTCATAGGCATACAAATTTCTTAAAAATATACTTATATAGGTGTAAAGTTACATACTAAAAAAAAAAAAAAATTCATTCATTTAATATTCATTACGATTATCCTGATTTGCTATTAAAAAATTCATCAACGGTGTAAAAAGAATGTTTAATGAGGAATTGGAAAAGTTTACTTTTGAATACATTAATGTTTCCACACTCCTTAATATTATTAGGGATCTTATTATAAATCTTAGGTGCCATAGCAAACACACTATTCCCATACAACGCAGTTTTATATTGCCTATTAAGGTTGTTATATAATATACATCTGTTTCGAGATCTTTGTTCAAATATAAATAAAGATGGGTGTTGCCTGATAAAAAGAGCTATTTCAAATATGTATAGTGACGGTACGGTAAGTAATTTTAAGTTTATAAAGAACTCTCTACAGCTATCGGTTCTTTTTAGAGCACACATAGCACGGATGCACCTCTTTTGACATTTGAATACCTTGTCCCAATTAGTGGCATTACCCCAGAAAATAATTGCATATCTCAGTCTACAGGCTACATAACCATGATAAGCAACAAGTAACGTCGGGAGACTGACCTTTTTTGCTAGCATGTATAAGTTGTACGATGACTGTGACAATTTTTTACAGACAAATTCTATATGGGTTTGCCATAACTTCTTTGTCATTATATTGTATTTTTGTATTAAACTGGTGGTTTGTTCTCTGTTTAAATTGCATTATTTTAGTTTTATCTATATTTATCAATAAATTATTATTTTGTAACCAGTCAATGATTGAATTTAGGCTATTATTAATGGTGTTTTCATTATCATATATAACAGTACAGTCATCTGCAAACATGATCATCCGATCTTTTGTTGATCTAGGTAAATCGTTAATATACACAAGAAAGAGGAGGGGTCCCAAAACACTCCCCTGTGGAACACCAAATTTAACAATTCTTGGATTAGATCTAATAATTATTTCATTTTTTGTATTGGGACAAATTTTGCTTATACTTGTAATGTGAGTTCTGTTGCTGAGGTATGATTTTAATAAATCTAGAGTATTACCCCTGATACCGTATATCTCAAGTTTTTTTAATAAGGTTGTATGATCTACGAAGTCAAAAGCCTTTGACATATCCATATATAAGGCATATGTAGGCTGTCTTGCATCAACTCTAGGATATATCATACTTAAAAACTCATAGATGGCTAGGTTTATTGACATATTTTTACGAAAACCTTTTTGTTCCTTAGAAAAGATATTATTTTTTTCAAAGTAATTATACAAATTGTTATAAATAGCCTTTTCAAATATTTTAGAAAATGTTGGAGTTAAAGCTATTGGTCTATAGTTTTCTAATAAAAGTTTCGAGTCTTTTTTATGTAGGGGTTTAATAATTGTAGTCTTCAATACTGATGGAAATGTGCCCTGTTCGAAACACAAGTTAATAATGTAACTGAGTATGGGTGCAATAGTATTGGAAACACACTTTATTACTGATATACATATCTCATCAAAACCAGTACTTTTTGTATTTTTAAAATTTCTGATAATAGAACAAATGTCTGAAGCAACAGTTGGACATAAAAAAAATGAATTTATAGAGTTGTGTGAGCATATTTGATGTTTAGGATTTGGTGTGTTGTGTGGTTTAACCAAATCAGCGAAATAATTATTAAAAGATTCTGCTATTTGTCGAGCATCGGTAACTTTATAATCATCTATTAACAATTCACTAATAGTTACGGGAGGAAATTTTTGTTTACTGCCTTGAATAACTTTCCAAGAGGCTTTGGATTTATTAATAGCATTTAATATAAAGTAATTGTTTTGAGATTTTTGAGTTAACTTAATAATTTTATTTAACCTCATAGAATAATTTTTAAATAATAGTTTATCCATATTTTTCTTGTTTAATCTATATTTCCATAGAAGAGAACGTTTGTGTTTGCTACATCTTTTGATACCTCGGGATAGCCATAGTGGTCGACATTTTGCCTTATTCTTTATTTTCAATATGGGAAAACACAAATCATAAAATAATCGAAACGAATCATAAAACAAACTGAAAGCTTGATTTGCATCACTTGTATTAAGGGGTTGACCTTCCGATTCTCTCAATGTCAAAATAATAGTCAAAAATCATTTATTAAGATAAGACAACTAAGTAGTACTTTTTGAACGTAATTATTACATTATAGACAGCCCCCAAATCACTCTCCCTTCGCTTCGCTTCTTCTTCCCTTTTAGCTGGGAAGAAGAAGCGGCGCAACAAACTCTGAAGCAACACAGTTCTGTCTGCTCATTTACTAAGGTGTTACAATTTACATTAGTATACGTCATATTTTAATTTTGTTTGGAGTACGCACGGCTACACATCAAGCTATACAAAAACCAGTGTACGCTGGTCTCTTATTGTTTAGAAAACCTATACAGTGCGCGATCAGCTTAAACTGGTTTTGTATAGGTTGACCTGTAGCCGTGTGTAAATACTTGATTAATTTTTCGTTGCCAAATGTTAGCTAGAAAATTGAAGTTGATATTCGAGTATTATTATAATGGCAGCAAACAAGCCATAAGTGACGAATTGCTGTAAAAACGGAACAGGTAAATCTGAGTGCCATTCACCCTTAAATACATCAGCAGCAATGGCCACATAAACCTGTCTGCCAAACTATCGGGCCATCTTGCCAGATTTAGTGGCGCCCCCTGTCGGTTGCCACGCAACTCACGTCGCGGTTTAATTAACAGCGCGCTGGCTAAACAGCCAGTTTAAGTACTACGTAATAGTGCAGTGGAATCGTCTAATTGTGGAGTTAAGATCAGTACTTACGCAAATTGTATTGTGAAGGAAGAAGTTAATGAAGTAGCAAATTATAAAAGAATGTACCTACCATCACGCCACGTGCACTAATGCAGACTTACAATACGGTATGTTAAGGTCTTATATTATATGAGTGCGAGCCTATTACTATCCATTCATCATCATCATCATCATCAACCCATTACATTGTCCCACTGCTGGGCACGGGTCTCCTCTCAGTACGAGAGGGATTAGGCTCATTGAGATGTATCCCCCGAAAGGACGATAAATTGCATTGAAGAATAAACTGAGTACCATTCATTATCCGGGCACAAATCCATACTCCGTCGCTACTGAGGATTTCGTAGAAAACCCCATTGATACTGCTCACCCGCGACCTATAGCGTAATGAAGAAGTCGTGTAGAATTATTAAATTAAGCAGCTAAGAGTTCACTCAAAGGTGAAATCGAGATAAGATTGACAAAATCTTTCATACAATTTGGTGCTTAATATCAACAATTTAATGATTTTATGAGTAAGTTTCGTTTCTGAACAAGTAATCAATATTATTTTAAGTTATAATAACCTAAGTTATATACATAATACACAATTATGTATATTATACCTCATCACTAGAAAGTTAGAAACGTGCCATATTTTATTCAATCTTAATTTTAGCAAATATCTCCGCGAAATGAAACCTCCTCAGCAAACAAAACATCTCTTTGAAGACTGCAGAGATTGCACAAAGAAACACAAACAACTCGCGACATGTTTAACTTTCATTTTAATCTTAATACACAACAAACTCATATCGTGTGCAAAGACAGTTAGATCAAAGTATAAACACAAGTAGGTAAATGAGGTACCAAATGTAACATATAAGGCACACGCTTAGCATTTATTGTGCTTGACGGTCATATTCAGAATTATAAGGTTGGCATCTTCATTTTATAAGCTTTTATTTAACTTGCAGTGTTTTAAAATAAAGTGTTGCAAAATAAAGTGACGTCACTCTAAATCCAATATGGCGGACTTCTAAAGATGGCTGCCTAAGTTTTTTATGCTTTCCTACAATATAGGATATTTCCTATAATATCCTTTCCTTTCATAGGAAAGGATTTTCTGAGAATACGCATGAAAGTTAAAACAATAGCAACTATTAAAAGTTAAACTTTTCCTTTAAAACTTTTGCTATCAACTTATAGCGTCATTACACATTTTGAATATTATGATATAAAAGCTTTTTGATTGAGTAGTGTTATTGTTTTTTTTTATAAATTCTCAATAGCAGTTCGGAGTCTGGATTTGTGCTCGGTTAATAGCAATAGTCTCGCCCCCCTATAACATAGGACCTAAATATACCGGCGAACTGTGGGTGTGCATTAGTACACCTCTGCCTAACGCGTTGGGGAGTACAGACGTGACGGTGTCTCTTTATATGTCGGGGCTATGGGCTATGGAACTGGTCACATTCACCGCGACCCCGATTTGGTCTATCGTAATCGCGGAACCCTCGACCTCGAATCCAACTGGAACTCACCCTCCACCCACGTCCTTGGTTCGTCGCCATCCTTACACTGGGAGCTTGCTGAGTAAATGTCACAAATATAAGCAGCTTTTGTTAACATTGCTTAAAGATAACTCACTTCTAAGTTTTAGTTTGGTTTGTCTGAGTAAGGGGAGCAGATAATTTTGCTCATACCTAGTGCCACTGCGATCCTAAGCTTCGCTCATCGATGTAAGGACCTCTTACTCTTGCAATCTTTTCCAATATAAAAAATTGCACGCTTAATTACATTTTATAATTTTCGTTAACATGTACTATACATACATACCATCATGCCCGATCCCCCGAAGTGTTGGCAGAGGTAGTTAATGTACACCCACAGTTCGCCGGTATGTTTAAATCCCATGTGATAGCAGGCGAGCCTTTCGCCTTATTCACCGTGCACATATCCAAACTTCGAGTTGCTACTGAAAAAAACCCAATAACCCTGCTCGACCTGGGAATAGAACACAAGACCTCTGGCGTAGCAGTCATGCTTAGGACCACTAGACTAATAAGGAAGTTTGTAGTATTTGTGAGTTACATTAAGTATACTTATAATCTGCCTAACTCTTCAGGGAATACAGGCGTGATGGTTTTTCTTTCTCGTGGTCAGAGTATTCTCTGCAAATATGACTGAAATCTGTGTGCAGCTCGAGCTAACATTATATAAATAATGACGTTTATGTGATCCTAGTCCGTAGGTCTCTAATGAAATACAAATGGAGGCGAGCTGCACCGTCAAAGCCGCGTCTATTCGTCCACAAATAGTATGCAAATAGCTGCTAAATGGTTTTTTCCCGTATCTCTTTAATATGCCGGCGGTCGTTTAGAGCATTTCCATTTTAATTTCGGCGAGTTTAAGCTCCCCGTTCACTGAAGCGGTCGCGCTATGTGTGAATATTCATGTTTGCCAAGAATTTTGGAGGTTATATTTGCGATGCGTCGGATTTGTGTCTCCTGTTGGTTTTATAATGATTATATATGATAATATTATTTCATAATTAAACATGAGTTATTGAGCTGGGTATTACAGGGATCTGAAAGGTTAACAAATATTGGCACATAAAAATAAGTTTAAAGATTATAGAGACTGTATGTATTACAAGCGTTGATAATAATGTCATAGTCTTGGTATAATATACTCGTAGTCACAGTTTCGATGGCTTTAATATATTCAGATACGCGATATTGAGCTAAAAATCCATTTTAACCCATTGAGTTAAAGTTTAATTTCTTTAGTGTTTTATATAATTATGAACGATCTGTTCTTTCTCCGAACACGGGTTAGTACCCGTGTATTTAGTATTCTAAATATGATTTAATTTTATTCACACCGGAATATGAATGAACTAATCATACGTAATATTTTTTACTTTGAAATATTACACAATTACGAATGAAAACCTAAATACGTTTAGCCACTGAAACCACTAGGTCACGTGCCTGACCACAATGTAATTATTGTTCCCGTGATTGATATTCGATAGCTCCAATACGATTGCTAGCGTATTTTCTGTATAGGATTAATATCTATTGATAAAGTTTTATAAAGAAGTTGGAAATAGTAATGTAGACAATAATTTCAGTATCTACTAGTATAACCTCAAGCAGCTCTGATCTGACTTTATACATAAAATATGGGTTGTATCTGGTTAGACCTCAAAAAGACCCAACCTTTTTAGTTTAATTTGAGAATATGCCAGAGAGAGAGGCCCAATACGTCCCTCAGTCCCCTTCCTTCTCCTTTCTCCTTCCCTTCCCATTTCCTTAAATAGGCTCGGCAACGCATCTGCAACTCTTTTGGTACTGCAGATGTCCATTGGCGGCGATGACTACTTACCATCGGGTAGCCCGCCGGGTCGTTTGCCGAGTAATCCTATAAAAAATACATTTTAATTCCCACTAACTGGCTAATTTATATACATAACATCATACATAAACAGAATGTTCCCACTGCTGGGACACAAGCCTCTCGGTGAGATGGAGTGGGCCGTAAACCACCACGCGGGACCGGTGCGATTTGATAGATGTCACATGTCTTCGAATTATTGATTCTAGAACATGCCAGTTCTGCTGGATATTTATTTTATAGTAATAATGCATCTTAGTTAGTTATCCAGATAGGTGATACCTAAGTGTAAACAGAATCTATCAGTCAGACATTTAATTGGCTGTCTGAGGCACAAGTTTTTTGGTATGTTATTTAGTTATATTATGATGCTGTTGATTTTTCATATAAAAACGAATAAATAAATAATAGGCAGTGCTGATCCAGCATGTCGCCCTCGATACCGTTGGACTTGACACACCCTTCAAGGAATCGTGTTTTTTTCGCAAATTCATGAGTGTTTTGAGGAACATGCACATGATTCTCGCTAACGCTAAACAATTGTTGCACCACAGTGTGTAAGAGTCTTAACGACATTTTTCTGATTCCGGCTCTCCGAGAAAATTATTATTGAATGCGAGCTTTTAAGCCGGCTGATTTTTGGTGCAGTTGAATTAAAAACCAAATAAGTGTAATACCCGACGCAATTACTTCTAACAGTATCTCTACTTAAATCAAGATATGGAAACCCTGCCAGGAGATATAATTATTATTTTTTGACTAAACCAAATGATTGCGTCCCGGCCACGCCCTAGAACTATAAACCATTTTATTGTGTCTATAATTTGTTACTTGACTTGGGACTAGGCATAACCAAATATCATTAAAACATTTTTAAGGAAAAAGTTAATTAATAATTACTTTACTGTAATAGGTACATATATGCTTCTCTTGGGATCCTTGGATAAAGGACGGTGACAAGAAATAGTTGGTCCTACCAGTCCTTCTGAGTTATTTTTATTATTGGTCGACGGATGATCATAGATAAATTATCTAGGTATTTACTTCTATATTCGGGAACAAGTCTGCAAAAAATACAATAAAAAAAAATATCAAAATGTAAGCAATTCTAAGGTTTATCTGCATTGTGAATATTTAGGAACTTATTAAATCACTTTTCATGTGCCTATTGTAAAGTATTTGTCGTCAGCTGCCTCGGTGGGGCAACATAATGAGTTTTAGTCCCGTAATTATACTTGAACTCAGCCCCTATAGATGAAACAACTGCTTACAACCCTTTCAGGGGCGGATTTCAAAGGTTTCTGATTCAACCTTACCCTCGATTAAATTGTGTCAAATATTGTGGAAGCTATTTTTAGTCGGTAGCTTAGTGGAAGTTGAATAAATGATTTTTGTTTACGGGACTTTTTATGTTTTGGTTAATTTGGTTTAGTACCCCAATTGCTATTGTAGTAAAATACTTGGTCGTTTTGAATGGGGTATCGCACTGAATTCCAATTTATTGTTGTGTTTTATGTCAGTGGTGGAACTGAACTTCATCATAATCAACATGCGCAGTTTTTATTACCCACTGCATAAACTATTTACAGAATTTATTCATGTTTTGCGTCATTTCTATTCAGGTCTTTCTACCAATCTGGCCATCTATCTTCCGAGTTCTTGGAAGAACTTATTTGCGTAGTGTGTTAAATGTTTAGCTTTAACCATATTTCATCCAAAGAATCTGTATTTTCTAAAATGTAGGACAGCATGTTGCTTTAAAATAACTACTGAAAGCAAGTCTTTTCACCAAGAATGCAGCGCGTCTCGTGCAATAATTACAACTGCATTACACAGTGTAACAAAGCTTTTCTCGCGTGAAATCACACAGAATGCAAGCAGAAGGTAAAGTCAACATACAAAAAACATATAAAACATGACTGTGTCCATGGAGTTTCTTGCCGATTCTATGAAACAGGATCAACTTTTAGGAATTAAATATGCATTCATTGATGTTTCTTAAGTGCTGTGAAAGATTTTCTTTAAACTTCATAACGCCACGATAATGAAATAGGTACATAAGTACATACATACATATCGTCGCGCCTGTCTCCCCCCCCCTGACTCAGGGTCGCGGTAAATTTTGAAGGAAACTTTCGTTTCAAAGACGATATACCCAATCGCCTATAAGTAGAGACAGTAACCTTCATAGCCAAATGTATTTAATAAAGCGTTAGGACACTTAGCTATTGAAATGAATTCTTTGTAAGTATGTTTTCAAACTGCGCATACTTGGGTAATAAAGAGGAGTGGCCCTTCTGATGTTGTTTTTTTTTCGGGAGGCCACACCTAATTCCTTTGCACCATAGAATAACTTGGATTTATTCGCTCGAGGTGGGATAAATTTGCCGCTAGCAACACTGATATTACCACTGTGTGTAAATTTACCTCAGGCAACACTGATATTACAGGTGTGTATTAAGGCGCGGGATTTAATAAAGCTATTAGATGAGTGGGTGTAAACACGAGTATTCTTTACTGAACATCCATTCTATTCCTTGAAAGCTGTAAATTGTATCGTGTTTCTGAACACTTCTCTCTCAAAACAGTGTAGTTCTATAATGAAGTCATTCTAACCTAAGTATGTATGTTTTTTTATTGCGTATCATCATCATCAACCAATTTCATTGACCTACTGCTGGGCACGGGTCTCCTCTCCGAACAAGAGGGATTAGGTTATAGTCCACTATGCTAGCCCACTGCGGATTGGCAGACTTCACATGCCTTCAAAAAAATCTCTCAGGCATGCAGGTTTTCTCACGATGTTTTCCTTCACCGTTTATTGCGAATGCTATTTGTTATTTTGTATGCATTAAATCGACCTAAAATCAATTAAACAAGTTCTCAATTTAATAAAAACTGTTCATACGGTAAAAATCTGATGTGAGGAATTTACCAAAAACTGAGTTATGACTTCGTTGGTATTCATAATTACTCGCTATGCATTCAAAGGAATGCAGCCAGGGAGATCAAAAGTATCACAAATACAAAACTGTTGGAATGTAGTAAGGTTGGTAGGTAATAGTACCAGGGGTTAATGGTCGTCCCTTTGAAATCCGGCTGGTTGTAGAATAACTAGAATACATCCGAGTAGAATTCCCGAGCGGGCCGTCAACGGTTTTGTCAATTAAACAAAGGTTGGAAACTGGTTGTGAAACTTTCAGATGTACAACTTGTTACTATTATTAAGTACGATAGCCAGCTCATCAGGTTACGACCAAATGTCAAATTTTCTCAATCTATTTTGAACTTAATTGTCAACATTTTAATGTTAAAAACCATTTAGAGAAATTTTTCAGTTTTGTGTAACTATCTTTTTGTATTTTTTAGGCATTTTCCATGCAAAGATTACTAAGTTATTTTAGTGAAGGAAAAATACGACCGCGGGCAGGATTCGAACCTGCGTCTTCTGGTTAAGTACACCAGACGCTATGACCGCTAAGCCACCGCGACTCCCACCCGCCATGTCGAAATTTGCCTTCACATTTTGTGCCTTCACAAATTTGCCTTCATACTTCAAGTTTTGTGTAACTTGATGTGCTGGGGACTGTATATCATCCTCCAAGCCTTTTCCCAATGTGCTGTTTGTCATGATTTTTAGGCTGACTAACATTACCGTTTGTCATATGTACATATATACATACATATTGTCACGCCTGTATCCCATAGGTGTAGGCAGAGACTATAGATTTCCACTTGCTACGATCCTGGCACACTATTATCGCTTCATCTACATTATATGGTTAAAGATCTTTATTTTCTCAAAAGAATTACAAATTCACTTACAGAGAAAACACTTATCACTAAAGTTAGAGTTTTGTCATTAAGCGCAGCTTAAAAAAAAATTACATTGTATAATGCTGAATAATAGTGTTACAAATTATTATTATTTTACTCATCCACCAAGCAAACAAGAGAAAAGAGGGTAGGCATATTTATAAATCCAAGCACTGCAACTGGCGCAATTATGGACAGTGCGGGTAGGGCGTGATGCGTTAGCTGAGCGTGTTTACTAAAGCCTATTCTATAATGTGGAACAAAATGGAAACAGTTTTATTTAATTCACATGACATTCATACATTCATTGTCACATGTGTTTGGATTATAATCGGGACTTACGGCTTTACGTACTCTTCGAGGCATCGAGGCATCTCGATGTATTTAGAATGGTCACCCATCCACAAATACCCTGCAGCTTAACCTCGCATATCGATTAATCAGCGTAGTTTTAGCTTTCAAAGATCCAGAAAAATGATTCCCTATCCTGATCTAAAAGTTGCAATGTGGACAGTCTATAGATTTTTGCGATGCGATCTGTTTCAGCGGGCCATTGTTAGAGCTCTGCCTACGACAGGTGGCGGGGGGCCTGAGGTATGGCGTCGTAATTCATCTTCACTTTGGGTTTAATTATGCGGAATTAATTTGCGTTGCTTGAAGGTACCGTTTATTTTGAAGATACTATTGGCACATCGGTCCGGGCGCTTGGCCTTGATTCCTGTCCTGCCTTTGAACAAATAACTTTATGGCCTGCAGATATATCTCCCTTCATCTCCTGTTCTAGTAAAATTATTGTATGGTATTTAAAAAATGAAAACTGTTTCATTGAATTCATTAATAACTGGTTCATTAATCCTGATCCTTGTAAAAGAAGACGTAATTTTGAACTTCCGATTCAATTTTAGTTATGTTATGACTTAAGTATTAATAGATTCCATAAAACAAAGCACCCTAATCGTTCAGTCGAAACAGAAAACTAAACAAAACCGATTTCAGGTGAAAACTACGAAAAAAAAAACAAAAAAAAATATGTTTTTGGACGTCACTTCTCTGGCCACCCGGTATGCTTTATGCATTTGACATTAATTTTATGATACCGAGCCAAGAATTACTTGATTTGGTCTTCAGATTTAACAACTTTTTTTACTTCATCTTTTTTATTTTCCTTAATTTAATGCAGTCCTTGGTATCGATGGCAATATCTCCGGAAATGTCTTGGCAATCCCACCAGTACTTCTGGGCAGTTCTCAATATTTACTACTTCAATGAATTGCAGCATAGTTACAAGTCCAGCTGTGTTGCCGCCATCACTCTTGGTGTCACCGCCACTTGGCAAAGAGCCAAGAGTTTTAAGTAAAATCACTTGATTCACGCATCACAACGTCAACGCTTTTCCGAAACGGTTTTTTTTTCTTAATTCTGTATAACGCGTCGGATTGAATTTGTAGTTTGGTTCTCGTTTCAAATTTAACTTTTATTTGTAGATACAATAGACTGCCTCATTACTCTAGTGGTCTTGAGCGCAAGTGCTAAGCTAGAGGTCCTGGGTTATTGTTTTTTTCTATTAAATTCTCAGTAGCAGCCCGGAGTCTGGATTTGTGCCCGGTTAATGGTAATAGGCTCGCCCCCCTATTACATAATATGACCAAAAACATACCGGCGAAGTGTGGGTGTACATTAATATACCTCTGCCTAACCCTTCGGGGAATACAGGCGTGATGGTATGTTACAATGGTTAAATTATGAAAACGCAATCCTTCACACTAAAATCCGGAGTTTTCTTTGTTTACTGGAAAAAATTCAAAAGCGACCGGCCTTACCCACGGAATAGCTATAAACTGAGGTAGAATAGCATCTTTAACCTTATTTTTTGATAAACCATAACAACATGAAGGGGCCCTTGTACCTACTTATGATAATGAACAGCTTTTACTAAGAAACAACCCTGACCCCAAAATAAAATCAGGTGTTCAATACTTACTACGTTATTTCAAGAAAAAAAAACAAATTCTGCTTCCCTATTTCATAATTTCCATTTATCTTATCTGTTTTATTGACACCCATACGTCACCAGTCGAGCTGACGACTAGTAGACAAATGAGGTAGTTATGTTCCAATGTTATTATAAAAAAAATGTATACCTACATTCAATGTACACTTAGACGCTGCCGGCCCATCTAGGGTGGGTCAGGTAACAGCTATAACCAACTGTACAGAACCTTAGTTACATCCATTACAAACTAAATTACAAAACTTCACCTGAAAAACAGGTTTTCCAAACACACACCATCAATGAAATCGTAAAACAAGCCACGTAACGTACAGATTTATAGTTCCAATTCGGATACAAACCGGACCATTCGGTCCGAAATCGTGTGAAGTTTTCAAAGGGTTTTTGGACCTTATTTCGCTAGGGGATTAACCATACCAAACCAGTTTTAAGATAGGAAACTATTTAGGTTTTATTGTCATTCCTTGCTGGTTTTCGAGCAGGCGATTCACCTGATGGTAAGTAGTCATCGCCATCCATGGATATCTGCAATACCAAAGCAGTTGCAGATGCGTTGCCGAGCCTATTAAGGAAGGGGACGGAGAAAAGGAGAAGGAAGAGGATTAAGCGAAGAATTGGGCCTCCGGCGCTCCACACTCACCGTACGAAACCCAACAGTACAGTATGCATTTCTACTTGACGTCGATATTCTGTGGAAGGGTAGTACTTCCCTGGTCGTGTCGACACATTCACGCTGGCACGTAGACATGACAGCGAGACACTACTACTACAAAAGTGACATGGATATGGTGACATACGCGCTGAGAAGACTTTTACGCGTATCTACCGACATAAGAGATAAGTATCATTTATCGACCAGTGTCTCCCATTTGTGAAATCTGTCGTTCAAAATAAGGGCTCCTCTCCTAGGCTTAGCGTTTCCAGTTGAAAAGCACTGCAGTTCATGTCAAGTAGAGTTTGTTTCACAAAGGCCAGTTTCACAGGTTTTCGCAGATTTTTTGTGCAATTTTTCTGTTTGGCGCTCGGCAAAGTTTGTTTGTCGCTGCTATGAATAGCTACTTGAGTCGTATACCTAATGTGTTTTTACTGTGCTGTCTGTTTGAAGGTATTGCATAACCTGGCAAAAGGTCCAAAAATGCTGCGTCACTCGTGATGCTAATATTCATGAGATGTTCTCGTTTATCTCAAAAAAGAGTGCTTTAATGACCCAAATTCCCTTAATATTGCATTGAAACTATTGACACTCACTAGGCCAACTCTGGTGGTGGACTATAGACTAACAACTCTTATTCTGAGAGGAGACCCGTGCTAGGTTGATGTAGAAAGAAAGAAAGAAATTATAATATCATTTGTGAATTCACAAAAAAGGTTCCTTATTTCTAGTTACGTGCGTAATTATTAGCTTAAAAGCTTATTAGCTAAAGCAAAAAAAATAACCATTTCAAAATCTTGGAATTTAATCATTATGAAATAGGAGATAAATTATACCTTAACAAACCGATTATTGCTAGCACATACCACAGTGTAAGCAATTTCAATAAACGAATACGCCAATAAAGTGGCAACACTGTCCACATGCTATAAATACCCGATACACCATAAAACCTCTTATGAAATCAATTTACAAAGGCGTGGCTACACTGTTTATGATCGCCTAGTACCTACTAATGGTTGAGGGAGGATTTACGAGCAACCCTTTGGACAAAAACTTTATGAGCCACCCTTAAGCAAACGAGCCACAAATTTTACGGCTGTATTACTTCTATGTTAGTTTACTATGTGTTAAGCAGTTAAAGTGACGGGGACGCCATTTTGTTACTACAGTCGAACATAATTATACTTACGCATAAATGGGGTTCTCAGACTGTATGTTAATGTTGTCACTCTATATTTAGTCCGGTCATTTTAGACATAAAAATAGTGATCAAATAAAGAAAATTCCGACAGAGCCAAATCTTCGTAGAGACCTTAGGTTTACCACAAGGAATAAAGTGTCAAAAGTCCCCATCAGTCCCATGTGAGCTTAGGGACTTATTCGGGGCCCAAGGTAAAAATTTTAGGTTTTTTGGATTTTTCTCGAAAACGGTAAGTTTTATCGAAAAAGTACCTCAGAGCAAAGTTGTAGATCTTAAAATTCTCTATAAAAATGGTTCCTATGATTTTTTCTCTAAGACCCACTATTTCCCAGATATTACGCTTGTAAGAATCACGTTCTACATAATATGCACACATTTCCACACCACCTGTGAGGTAGTGTACTCGGCGTGTTTTTTTTAACGTGGTATCCCCGGTAGGCCTATTCCACGAACCTTTATGATGTTATTTTCAGGAACAATAATTATTTAATAGTATGAAGATTATTGATATGGGTTACTGAGTTTAACTGTCGTTCTAACTTTTTTTTATTACTTTAATCTGACTCATACTCTTCATATTCAACTTCAACAATCATGTTTTCTTCAATTTCTTCTTGTTCTTCTTCTTCTCCTTCCTGTTGATGAACGCTTAGAAATTGTTCAAATGAAGATGAATCAGTTGTCTCTTCATCAAAATCACATGAATTTTCCTCTCTTGTATTTAATTGAACATTTGAGCAAGAGACACCTTGGCAATTGGTACACGCTGGAGAACACTGCAACCCTACTTTTTTACAGCCACATTTGGCACTACAACCTTTCTTGCAATTGCAAAAAATAGTGTTAAGAAGTTTTTCTGGAGCAGGGGGCAGTAAAGTTCGAATCGGTTCCAAAGTATTATTTATCAATTTCCAACCCCAGTCTTCAGGGTTCAGTTCATTGCCTTGCCATGTCTGAACTTGATAGTATACTCGAAACAAATGTTGAGTAGCAGATGCCGGTGTTGGAGGAAGACAAGATAGCTGTACTTGCTTTTTGTTTCGTGTATTTTTTACAAATGTTAAATATCTGTACGTAAGCAATGTAAGCAAAATTGTGACATTTTTTTTTAAATATTAATCAGCACTAACTTCAATAGTAGACGCTTGTAATAAATACGTATAGTCACTCGAACTGCTCGTTCAACACTAAAAGAAGCAGGTATACGTGAACGACACCACATGGACAAAAGAATAGGCAGATGTTTTTCAAGGCCAGATGTTATTCAAGTAGAGGAGATTCGGTATGGGACCGGCGGTGATTTTAGAGTAAATTTTCTTAGAATAGTATAATGTATACATAAAAGAGACACGAGTAGGCATTTTTGCTTGCTTGAGTACCTAAATATGTATATACGTGGCATATGTGTGCATACTATGTAGAACGTGATTCTTACAAGCGTAATATCTGGGAAATAGTGGGTCTTAGAGAAAAAATCATAGGGACCATTTTTATAGAGAATTTTAAGATCTACAACTTTGCTCTGAGGTACTTTTTCGATAAAACTTACCGTTTTCGAGAAAAATCCAAAAAACCTAAAATTTTTACCTTGGGCCCCGAATAAGTCCCTAAGCTCACATGGGACTGATGGGGACTTTTGACACTTTATTCCTTGTGGTAAACCTAAGGTCTCTACGAAGATTTGGCTCTGTCGGAATTTTCTTTATTTCAATTGTCTAAAATGACCGGACTAATTCCTGAATACTCTGATAATCCAATATATCATAATCAACCTTTTTGCTGGGAGCCTGTTAAGCTAAAAACGTTTAAAAAAAAGAAAATGAAAACAAAAAAACATCTTTAAGAAGCACGTCCTGTTCCAAGGAGTTTATTAACCTCTATTATCCTCGGCACTCTGTGTCGTGACCTCCTAACGCAATACAAACTGTTACTAGTTTCCAACATAAACCGCTGCTATTTATCTTGTTATGCATTTAGGAAACATGCCGTATGTAACCCTTTCAAGTCGTTAGCCTGTGTTTAATATCACCCTGGCGCTCTGCCAGGTCCCCTCTGTGCACGACGTTATAATACCTATGTGTCTTGAACGCAGATAAAATAGGACGGCATTTTAATTGTCTCTGATAAATTTAGGTGTGAGATTATTTCTACAGTACCTAGTTATTGTATAGGATTGATTGATATAAATATAATTCAATATGCCTTTGTGCGTGTTTGACATAATGTGGGGGTTTTTAACCTTTACAGTGTGATCCATACTTAATATTAATACGCATATGATTACGAAATGTTACCTAGGATTCGAACTCTAGACCTACTTGGCCGCCCGATGGTCATATCACTAGGCTATCATTGCTTCCTAAATATGGAACCTAATCATACCCGTGAACCTCTGCCTATATTCTAAGTAAAAGTAGGTATAACTAGTGATTCAAATAATTCGGATGTTCCAAAACTATAATATTCTCACTGCTAGGCTAGGCCTTTTGTCGGTGAGAGGGAGTGAGATGTTATCCACCAAGCGGGCCCAGTACGGGCAGTAAGTATGTAAAGTTGACGATGTTTTTCCTCGCTGTTTTTGGGAGCTGTGGTGATGAAATAATTTACAAAAAGTCAAGAGCCTGTCTGGGTTCGAACCTACGACCTACAATTCTTAAGTCGCATCCATTATCACAGGGGGCAACACCGCTCCCTATACCACACAAAATTCCTAGTTTACCTATTAAACAATAAAATCCTGGGACTGGGTATTTAAAGCTACTTTGAATGCATGGGGTTTAAACTACCCTGGAAGTTGTATTAACATACAATGTGTATGTTAAGACTAATAATGGCGTCATAACTGTAAGGTGTACGATTAATGGCGGTGTTATGACGCTCGTTAATCCGACGGACCGTTAACTTGACGGAGCGGTTGATAATCTTGAAAGTGGAGGCGACACAGTAGGCACAAAAAGTTAGGAATTATTGTCTTCCTGTTGATACTGTAACAAGGAAATTTATCCCAAATTTGGGGGCAGAGACAATACATTTCCACTCGCTGAGATCTTGGCACAATATTTTTTCCTCATCTAAGTTTATTTATTTTAGTAAACAAAAAATTCGACTGGGGCAGGATCCGAACCTGCGTTTTCGGATTAGATACACCACCAACGCTGACCAACTAAGCCACCGCGAGTCCTAGTTTTTCCTTTAAAATAACCTTGTGTATAGTCAGTCTATCAGTTTTCATATTTTTTGACACAATTTGGTTGACATTTTTTAGAAAAAAAAGAGAAAAAATGCACTGGATTAAATTTATAGACAAACCATATATTTTTTTTTAGCCTTTATTTGATACGTCAGCAACAAGAAAATAATAATGCTTGTCATACACGAATTAATATTTATCATATCTCCAAAAAGTTTAAATAAAGAAAATTAATTATGATAGCTTCCAAGCTATCATAATTAATTTTCTTTATTTTAACTCCAGTTCTGTCTACCAATTACTTAATTAACCTCTCAATTAGTCAGCGACAGATTTAACAACTTAGCATCGTTATTTATTTTACAGCTTTTACAATAATTGCTTTCAACTTGCGACGGGTTGTTGAGTTTTCTAAATTTAGGTTGAATTTACCATGACTGATGTATGCGTGCTGTCAGTTGGGACTGGTACTCAACGCCACTGTGGTTTTTTCTTTAGATAACTATTATCTGCAACTTTTAAAATATCATTGAGATTCTTTTCTTCGGCGTAAGGCCAAATCTTTCGCTCTGGCGATTCATCTGCTCGTTTGAACCTATCACATAAAAAAATATTATCGAGATTCTTTTCGTCGACGTAGGTATATAGGGTATACAACCCTGCGATTAAAGAAATTGATATCTATAAGAATTTAGAACGAAGCGATACTTAAAAAACCCTGATGTAAGCATTACTTGCAAGCGCTAATGTTACCCGCGATAACGAAAGTTTCGCTTAACCTCGCGTTAAACAAAATGCTAACTTAAACTTTAGATAGGTGTCTACAGCTACTAAAAGAGGTCATTTGTTTTCCCTGAGATGCATCGTGTAGAGACTCTCAGACCGTAAAAGAGATCGTCAGCGATAAGGCCTTATGAATAGACGTTTATGAGACAGAAAGATTGAATCTTTTTGATGTCATCTTTAGTAGGTAGATTCAAACAGATTGTACGTTTATTTATAATGGTCGGTTTTGTATTCAATTTCATTCTTGTGTTTTTTGGCCTATTATTTATATCAAGAAGCAATTAGCTTTGACGTTTTAAGTATCCTTGCTGTTAATGATACTCTTCTTTAGCGATAAGGTTACGTATCTTAATATTATTGTTTCATCAACAAATAAAATATAACTGCATCATTCGTCTATAAGTCACAAGCGCAAATGCTGCGCGAAAGATTCTCGAAGGTAAGAAGTCCAGATTGAGACAAGTTTTATTGGTTTACACTTCATTAAATTCAAGTTTGCAAAAAAGGTAAGTAAAGGTAACAAAATTCTACTTGGTAGGTATTGATCTAGCTAGTTAAGTCTCCTGTGTATTTAACCGGAAGGGCATAGGTTCGAATCCTGCCTGAGATAGAATCTATCTCTCGCTACAATTTATATCTTTAAGAATTTTTCATTCAAAGTTGATTCACTGGCAGGTTTCCTCTGCTCAGTTTACTGTTGTTACTCATAAAATTTTTGACGAGCGCTTCAAATAGTGGCAAGACCACGCGACCGCAGCGCATCGTGGCGCGCGCGATAATGACACAATAAACTAAAAAGCCGTTCTAAAAGGTTATTTGAATTATATTGCACATATCTATGGTTGCAATATTGCAATAGTTTTTATTTTATAGCAAATAATATCTCAATTTGCTAGCTCTTTGTTACCCTGCCTTTTTAAAGGTAATTGAAGGTGATGTATTTAGTGGTATTGAATATCTTGTTAAAGTCATTCTTTTAATAGATAAAATAATAATACTTCTTTTTCGTGCGAGTTTTTTTGTGCGAGTTCGTTTTCAAACTCAAAGTCTTAGTTAAGTCTTCTAAGTCTCGAAACCTGTAGACCATAAAAATATTTGTTTTGTGCAGGAACCGAATCAGGTATCCGTGGCGCACATGGCGATCTCTCAGCCTTTGCGCCAACCTTGTACTGTTCTATTCATTTAAAAAAAACATCAGACCGATGAAAACAACAAACAAAAGAAAATAAGTAGTCATATTTCACTTGGATTTGATATTCCAAGGCTAAAACAACTTCCCCACGATAGTTAAAGAAGATCTTAAAGTCTTCTTACCCGTTTCCTTTTATCCGATGCACCATAACGGCGGAACATCTCATAATTAGGTAAAGAGCTCATAAAATCCGGACCATTTGAGTTCGACCCGATGGGGAGCGCCGCCGCCGACGCCCGCGCTGGGTGCTCGTAAAACACCCCGATGCATGGAATGATTGAATGGGATTGATTGCCTATATTTGTGGGAAGTGGTTCGAAGCGTTCGCTTTGGAATTTACATGTCGGTTACTGAAGATGTGTAAATAGACACATAATATAACATAACGCCTGTATTCCTTGAAGGGATATGCAGAGGTGTACAGTATTGTACACCCACAGTTCGCCGGTATGTTTTGGTCCTATGTATTAAGGGGCGAGTCTATTGCTAATAACCGTGTTCAAATCCCAACTTCGAGCTGCTACTGAAAATTTCATAGAAAAACCCTGCTCTACCTGGGTATCGAACCCAGGAACTTAAGCGTAGCAGTCGCGCTTGTGAGGCTGTTATATGTAAATAGACAATGGATATTCCGAAGACAATATAATTCACACCAACACTAGGTGTTGGTGTAAGACATTAGGTTGTGGTTCAGTTCTATGCAATTAACAGTTTCATAAACCAATCCATCGATTGATACATAGATTGGTCAATATTCTATGAATGATTTGCTCACATTAGTGTCCCGGTTTGAAGGACAATGTAGGCGGTGAAATTAATAGGCTTGGCTTAGTAACTTAGGAACTGAGGTGGCAAGATGAAAACCAGTAATGGCCATAGTTGTTTCTGGCATCTATAGGCTAGGCAGCCGCTATGAGGTGGCCAGTAGTTTTTTTTTTTTTAATTTAGAATAGTTTATTTATTTTCACAATGTTTCTTGTAGAATTAATTGTGTTTGGAACCTCCTTTTAGTCAAACAATGACTGTGTTAGGAAACTCCTCTCTTACATATCTTAACAATAAAATAATATATTGGTGAAAAACAAAACAAATAAGAAAAAAAAGGGTACGCTTTTTATATAAACAAAAGTACATTTAGTGCAACTAAAAGTAGTATACCTAGGTATCTACATAGTAATCGAGTAAAAATACTATTTGTAACGATATTCATATACTATGTATTTCTGTACACAAATTAAAGCAACATTAAATAATTACATTAAATCATGAAACTGAAGAAAATCGTGCAGAAAAATCTAGTGCATAAGCCCCGATGCCTTTCAACAAACTACATTAGCAATTCGAACAAAACAAAGTGCAGTATAAATAAAGCAAGTAACCAAAGGCGAGAACAAGGCGATGGCGTTATCAGGAGCCGCGTGAAATCAAGACGTCTGTGCAAGAAGGGCCGGAGGCGGCGGCGCGGTCGCGGGGAGATAACGCCGCACCTCCCGCATTTGCATACAGGCGCTGCGTTTGGACCGGCCACGAGAGCAGCGGGAAACGTACAAGGACAAGGGTACAAGGAAAAACAAACTAACAAAATACATACCATGCCGCCTGTATTTCCTGAAGGGTTAAGCAGAGGTGTACTAATGTACATCCACACTTCAACGGTATGTTTAGGTCCCATGTACGTGGCGAGTCTATTGCGAGTGTATTGACCGGACACAAATCCAGACTCCGAGCTGCTACGCTAGAGGTCCTGGGTTCGATCCTCAGGTCGAGCAAAGTGTTATTGGATTTTTCTATGAAATTCACAGTAGCAGCTGGAAGTCTGGATTTGCACCCGGTTTGTTGCACAAATCCGGCTCGACCCCTATTACATTTTTTTTTTTTTTTTTTTTTTTAATAAAAGCTTACTAGCAATGTGGGTCACACATTACTAGTATTCTTGTTAACCCCTCGTGCTAAGCTAAATGCTTGTGTTACGAGTGGGTTCACGGCGGTAGTGCAATGGGTGGGGTTCGAACCGGCAACCATATGATCGCAAGTCCGACGCCCTAGCCATTAGGCTACCGACGCTTCAAGGGACCTAAACGTAGCTAAATTAAGTGGTTGACGCTAGTTTTTATCTGGACAGTTGTACTATACAGATGCCAAGGTCAATAAGAAAAATATGTGTATGTGTGTGTCAGTATGCAAGGTTAATAATATCATCATCATCATCATGAATCAGAGATGAGAGTGATAAATAGAGAAGGAGAAAGGGAGAGAAGGGGGATGCCTCAGCCTATTATAAGATTATGCTGGCATATTCCTCTTGTGTAGAGGTAGCTACCAGTTCATTCTGTTTTTACTTTTTATCACCAAGTAGGTTTTAAATTTGTAGCTAAATGGATGCGGGAGCAATTAAAATTAACAGTTCGTAAGTTTAAGTGATCGCTGCTTTCCGAGCCCCGTTGCAGTTTGTCCCAGTAGCAGATATACCCACTAAGATACATGCGAAGCGGCGTGCCCTATTCAACGTTCACGCCGGCAATATTTGTGAAGCAAACAGCACCCTAGCACCTAGCTCTGTGGGGTGCACTTAACGTCCAGTGCACACGCACTACTTGTAGCAACGGTAACTACAAATTGTCGCAGTAGTCGTACAGTATTGAAACTGCATTGCTGTTATGTTAGTACAATGAGAATGCATGAGCTGTATATTGGTATTTGTCGTTTTATTGGTTAGTTAATCATTTGGTAAGATTGCGATCAAGGAAATGATAAATATAAAATAAAGTTGCCAAGCATATTTCATTTGTGACTGTACGTTGCACGAAGGTACTGGAATAATTTATCTTTTTTTTTCAGATATAATTGCGAGCGCACCTAATATATAAAAAAAACTTTTAGAATCTACATAGATTTTCTCTTTTTTTTTACAAGAACCTTACTAGCAATGTGGGTCGGACAGTACTAGTATTCTTGTTAACCCCTCGTACTAAGCTAAAATGTTAATATTACAAGTAGGTTCACGTCGGTACTGCAATGGGTGGGTTTCAAACCGGCAACCACATGATCGCAAGTCCTACGCCCTAGCTATTAGACAACCGCCGCGCGCCGCTCCAAATCTTAATAAACCGTTTTTAAATAACGACAACAATATCTAGTTTTCAATCGTATCTTGTGCGCTCGACGATATCTACCGCTGCAAAAGGTACCACGTGAACAATGGCTCGAAGATCGCGGTACTATTATGTTTTAAGCAGTTTGCAGCGCCTTGCTGGCTTGTTTGCTTCTTAACTTTGGATGTTTGGAAGACGACGTAATTACTTTCCATTGGCTTAAGATGTTCTATATCTAAGGTTTGTGACTCCCATTATAAACATACCATCACACCTGTATTCCCCGAAGGGTTAGGCAGAGGTGTACTTAATGTACACCCACAGTTCGCCGGTATGTTTGGGTCCCATGTAATAGGGGGCGAGCCTATTGCCATTCACCGGGCACAAATCCAGACTCCGAGCTGCTACTGAGAATTTCATAGAAAAACTCAATAACACATTGCTCGACCTGGGGATCGAACCCAAGACCTCTAGCGTAGCAGTCGCGATTGGGACCACTAGACCAACGAGGCAGTCTCCCGTTATAAACGGTGTAGAATAAAGAAGTTTCAAATTAATTTCAATCATTAGCCGTCTAACGTCTCCCAATACTGAATAATATATCTGATTTGTACCTATACAGTATAATGAGAGACTAAGATAGAGCACAAACTAATGATGAATTCAAATAATGTCCTTTCATACTCTAGTTGTCACATAGGGAGGTACCTCCATTATAGGTACAAGTAGCATGCCAGGCGTCCGGATAAAGCCGGACATTGTTAGGCTTTTTGATTGCGTGTCCGGCCAAAATAAACGGTGTCCGGCTTTATAATAATCAAAAAAGCTTGATTTTACATTAAAAAAAATTGTCATACCTATTAGTACCTACTGAGACAGAATGTCCGGCTAAGTGTCCGGCCAAACTGGCTGGTCTGTCCTGCTATTAGGTTTGGCGACCTGGCAACCCTAGGTACAAGATAGGACACCGTAAAATTATTTGGCACCAATCTTGTACGATTAGGATCTAATGATTTACTATGCTAGCTAGGTAGTTAATCATTAGATCCTTATCGTGCTATCAAACGTGCTGGATCTTTTACAATACGTTTCTGCCCAGCGGACGGAGAGGAAGTTTTGTATTAAGTATTAGCAATACGAAGGACATGACACTGTCTAGTCTCAGTCTCATGTTTAGTTTTCTTACATTTTATTCGCTTTTTTTTGGAAAATACATTGTATGTATTTATAGAGTGGTTAGAGCAGGACTGACTTGGTCACAAAATATGTATAACTTGGTCATAATGTAAATAAAGATAGGTATCATAATTATAAGCGTTTTAGCGTTGTGTTAAAATTTCAATACAATTTGAATATTTATAAATTCATTATCCGCCGTTATGTTTTAAAATATTCTATAAATAGCCGCGAAATATTTATACAACGACAACAAAAACATAACAACATTTTTGTTTGCCAAACAATCCTTTTCAAAACGCCTCTATTAATCAAAAACAACTCATTCCCCCGAACAAAACGGCCATTGTGGCAACAATCGGCCAAAAGCGAATCATCCCGAACGTAACCGAGTATTGCCGAACATTCCCGAGTTTGTGCGAGAGTTTCTGCATAAAACTGTAACGAGGAATGGAGATACAGATTTCTACGCGCCCAACGATACCGGGTGCACGCAATGGCGGATATATCGTGCCTGAAACACTGAACTACCAGCCTTTTAATAACAAATGGACATTTAAAATACGCGAAATGCGCGAAAAACTGGCGCATAAATGTATATAGTTAGGAAAATTTGAGAGCTTTGTAGCGGCTCGTTGTAAAACGAACGTGGCGCAGGCTTTGTTGCAAAATGAGAATGTTTTTAGTTTCGCTAATATTGTGTTTTTGTTGGCCACTCGGAAAGCAAAAGCGGGGTACAATACACGTTATTATTTTAATATGACTTATTATTTTAATCTTATTTTGCCATCTGCTTTCAAAAATAAGGGCAGGTTATTTGTTTTTAGCCAAATTAACGTAGCTGTAAAGTAACGTAACGTAGGCTGCCTCATTGGTCTAGTGGTCCTAAGCGCGACTGCTACGCTAGAGGTGCTGGGTTCCATCCCCAGGTCGAGCGAAGTGTTATTGGGTTTTTCTATGAAATTCTCAGTAGCAGCTCGGAGTCTGGATTTGTGCCCGGTTAATAGCAATAGGCTCGCCCCCTATTACATGGGACCTAAACATACCGGCGAAATGTGGGTGTACATTAGTACACCTCTGCCTAACCCTTCGGGGAATACAGGCGTGATGGTATGTTATGTATGTTAAATTAACGTAGGTAACCTAAGTAATACTTACGCATGCATATCAAATTATACCAAAAATGTGTAGCTAACATATGTAATTAACATACATTTGAATCATTTGTTTGCCAGTTCATAACCCACCCATTGCACTACTGACGTGAACCCACTCGTAGTAAAAGCATTTAGCTTAGTACAAAGGGCTAACAATAATACTAGTAATGTGCAAGTGCGACCCCCATTGTTAGTAAGTTTTTTTTAAACTATACGCTTGTATTCCGAGAAGGGTAAGGCAGAAGTGTACTAAATGTCCGTAGACCGCCGCTATTTCATGAGACTTAAATTTATTGTTTATACTGAAAATTTAATAAAAAAAAAACACTTTACTCGTCTTGGTAACCCAAGATCTCTAGTGGAGCAGTCGCTACAATCACTTCACTAATGAGTCACTTAATTAGGCAGAAAGTTACCTTACTGAGTAACATTAATAAAGGTATTAATATTATAATTTACCATCATAGGATTCTATTTATACCTTTCCATTGATAATGCATTTCCTATGATCTTATTGCTTATTAGTTTTACTGGCCGCAACTAAAAACCATCAGAATTTACCGAGTCAATGTCAATCCAACCGACATATCTATTTATCTTCCATTACCTATACGGAAGTCAATTTATTAGATAGTATATTATCGTATCGTACCGTTTACTAATAGTATCATGGAACCTTCGCCGTCTCTACCAAGCGTGTTGATTTCGCCTATATTGTGCCCACTGCGGTCGATATCATAGATTGATGAATACGCAGAGTAATTAACAAATGAAGGGCTCATGTGACGGTCTGATAAATTATGAGAGAAACACCCGATATAATATAATGCTAAGATAGTCATTTAACCCGAGTAAGATTCTTCCTTGGTGACTGTTTATAATATTATAAACAGTGGATTGGATTGATGAACTCTATAATTAATCAAGACAATAAAAAAATCGATATCATGATTCAAACAAAGGTTTTTAAAGTATTTTGCAAGCAACTTAACAAAATCATAAACTGAGAAATTATGTTCTATTATTAATTTAAAAATACAATGCTTCACCTCGACTTCCAATTTCAATTGCTACCCATAGAACGTGCTTAAAATCTTGCCTTTTGGTGCCAATGTTTTCTCACAATAATTATTCCTATTGTGCTCCATATGTTCCTTACTCCGTGATTCGATAGACGGACGCAATGAAACGTCTTGAGCTAGCGGTTTGTATCGGCGCGTACGATGCAATTACGATGCTCGTCCGAGTGACGACGTGTGACGTCATCAGACCTGCCGCCATGTTGCAGAAGTGATTTAGTGATAATCTAATATATCCATTTGTGTAACATGTAGCATTGATTGATTTATTTATTTTATTAAGATAGATGTAGGAAAAATAAATCAGAATAAATGATGGAGTTGTTGAGTAACCGATTTCCAGGGTTGCGGGTACGATTTCCCACTAGGTATAAATATGTGTTTTGCCGATAATATATGAAAATGCAACCGGAAATAATTCTAGAAGACGAATTTTAGTCATTCTATCTTACGAAATCCTGTATGATGACCTTAATGTCATTGATATAAAGTTCAGATCTTGATACAGATTATTTGTAACAGCTAAACTATGAATGTGATAAGATTAGTCAATACCTGCAGCCTGCAATACCTCCTTGGAGTGCTCCTCGATGTAGGGCCCCGAAGTGCAATAACGTATAAGCTTAAAAATTCAACAACCCTGGATGTTTACAAGCTGCATGCCAACCCTACCAATAAAGCAGCCCATTCATGCGATTGGCTTTAGAACATGCGATTCGCGATGCTAGTTCAAGACGAGTCGGGAAATACATTTTTTATCTGTACACATTCTTTTATACAGATAAAAAATGTATGTATATAAATAATGTATTAGTTGCAGTTGCTTAGTTTAGGTGATAAGATACATAACCAATATAACCAACATAACAGCACTATGTTTAAAAAAAACTATCTTTTACAGGTAAGTAAGAAACAAATAGAATCCTGAATCCAGTTGCTGTAAGAAAAATGATTAACGGTATGTACAATTAATATAACAATATAACAAAGTGACATAACTCAATGCCCTATTTACATTTAAGTTGAAGTAAGAATGACTTCAACTTAAATGTTCTGAATAAATATTGGTGGTCAGTTCATATTTAGTACATTACAGCACTTGTCCAGAAAAGCTTTGTGTTAGTAAGTGAAGCGGATCTTCTCCACAAAGAAAATATATCTTATTATGTGTTAAATCTATGTCTATGATGATGTAAGCCTTTATAAATATAATTTTATGGGGTGGGTGAATGCGTAAATGCCTACACACGATGCATTGCCAAATCCAACTGTGTGGTTGTTTCTTTTTAAAATAATCTTCAGGTATTGTATCTTGCGTATTAATACAACCCTAAAAGCTGTATTCAGAGAACAACCTCCGGGATCCCTTCGTTCCTATCTAAACAAAAGATAGATCACTATTTTATTAATATTCCAGTTACTAGTTCAGCACAACAAATAGTTGGCAAGTCGTGTAGTTTCCTTCAAGATGTAAATTACAATACATCGGCGGGAGTGTCTGTTAGCCGGGTCAGTGCACTTGACTGGTGCACTCGCTCGACTATTGGAAGGAAACGTGTTAGTGTAGTTACTAACAATATACTTGCCCATAGAATGCAGGTTTCTGTATAAGGCGTACTACTTCCGAAGATATTATAACATTTTCAGTTGTCTTTTAGTGGAAACGTATTGTTATTAAAACGTAACGAAAATGTTTACGTTCACGAAACGTAATCATACTTATGATTTGATTGATTGCATTGTGTGTAGTTTAACGGTGCAATTTACGCATCCTAATTTGACACTAGACATAATTTTCTACTAGGTGTTGTCGCGACTTCATTCGCATCAAAATAGTAAACTTTTTTAGACACACAACAAGGTACAGGTAGGTACCTACAGAGATTTATTAAAATTGGTTTATGCATGAAATCGTAATAAAAAAATAACAAGATAGATATTCGCATTTACCTTTATTAGGTTAAATTCGGTCCAATAATCCATTAGAACCTGGTTTCGCTTACGTTTGTAGAATTGCTCTGTGTGGTTAGTTAGAACCTACATTTAGAACGACGTTCACATTCTAATGATTTCTGAGAAGAGAGAATCCTTGAGCTTTAACTGGAAACCAAGCCACTAGTAACTAAGGTATTTTCAGGCGAAATGAATAACGCAGTCTGATCGATTGTTCTATTCAAATTATGCGAATAACTGCATTTATACGAAAACTTGTAATATCTATTCAATGTTTATGAGCCGATTGTATCACTATGTATAACATACAATGCGGCTCATCTTCGAGCTAACGTCGTTGGGCTCTGCACTAAGCCTGCATATCGCGCGATGTATACCACGGGTCATAACACATTAGTGGGGACAGTGTTATGCGGTCCGAACCAGGATTAATTTGAAATATTTCAGCGAATGAACGTGATTTGTGAATTATTTGTTGCATTAGCGAAATGACAGACAAATTAATACAACATGGAATTGTATCGTCATACATTTGTATGTCCAATATAAAATTCGATTCTATTCTACATACATTATAATTATTGTTATAAATTTTCAAAATAACATTGTATTCTATATTTAATTACATAGCTTCCTATCTCATACATAAAATACATACCTACTTAGAGTTTGGATTTTATGAGTAAGATGTAAGTACATATTAAATAGTTCTAGTTTCCGGTACTAAAAATATATTATATATGTTTTTTTATGGAATTACTCAGCAAACGAGCAGGCGAGCTATCTGATGGTAAGTAGTCATCGCTGCCCATGGACATCTTTCAAACCAAAGTTGTTGCAGATGCATTGCCGAGTCTATTTAAGGAAAAGGGAGGAGGTCATGATCCTATAATGTGTTATACAGGTACAAAATAAACTAAAATAATATTTATTTGTTATTTATTTTATGCCCAAGAGTGGACGGCCCATAACCAGTAAAACAATCTATATACCTGTGTCTGCTTCATTTATCACAAGACAATAAACACACGAATATTTTTTATTATATGTCTTAACCAAGCTCGCAAATATCTAATATCATAAGGGATTACCAACAGAATTAATGGTGGAGTTAAATACTTCGGTCGGGAGAGCCCGCTGTTATGAGTTCAATGTAGTTTTAAGCTCTAATTAAATCCTCCCTAGCATTTGACTTCGTTCTGAAGCCGGCGGGACCGATGGTTAGTTTGTGTATCAAATTAAAGTCTGAGTGGATGGATTTTGGAAGGTTAACATACCTACTCAAAATTAATTGATACATTAATCTTCCCTTTTTATTGTTTTGTTACTGTTAAAGTTGAACTTTGAAGCGGCGGTAGCCTAATGGCTAGGGCGTCGGACTTGCGATCATGTGGTTGCAGGTTCGAAACCCACCCATTGCACTATCGACGTGAACCCACTCGTAATACAAGTATTTAGCTTAGTACGAGGGGTTAACCACATTACTAGTAAGCTTTAAAAAAAAAAAGTTACATACACACCTAGTCTTCACCCAATAAGAATGATGAGAGTATTAATAAATCTTCTGATTATTAAAAAATCTATAAAAAAAATCCTCGTCTATTTCCTAGTTTCCTCATTATATGTGGCTTTACCTACTATACGAAAGGGATGCTGTCCTATCTGTGAGGACATTTAATTGGCCTACTAATGTTTAATTTGTTTCTATTTTAATTAATTGTGCTGTTTGTCTTCATAAGTAATAAATAAATAAATCTTAATAACATTGTAAATATATTTAAAATATTTGTACGCTTTTAAATTCACAAATATGACGCTCAAGTTTGTTACGTACAGCTTGCTACTGAAATCAAAAAGTCAACCTGTTAATAATATTTATAATTTAATTTTATGGCTTTATCTGTTACGCATAGCACCGTCCCACACAATTGTGGCGCAGTGCAAAGCCTGGGGGATCGCGTTGCATTAGCCGGCCTCGAACCCGCTGCCCTGACCTACATGCCGCAGTCTTCATATGCTCAACGATTCGCTGCACTGATTGGATAGCAGCGGCAGCGGCTATGAACATTGGCTTACGAGTATCAGGGAAATTTTCACATCGTCATTGGGTTCGTGTGATTGCTAGAATGGTGATTAGAGATGACTAGTGGTTATGTATCCATAATATTGAAAAAGCTTTATTTTTTACCTTTTAGAAATTATTTATGTGAAGGTGAAAGGTATTCTCTTATATAAAATTTTCGATAACCTATAAAAAGTTATATTTTAAAGTTGTTTATCTAATATTGACCAAACTTTAATCGCAGTCACATGAACACTTTGTTTTTCTTAATTCAAATGATTAATATTAGTTATATCACAAATTAAAGACAAACTGGTAGTTAAATTTATTTTATCCAACCCTTCAAATAAAAACAGCTAACATAAATATCAAACAATAACTAGATCGGCCAATGTTGCATTTATATTGAAATTCATTTGTTTCCAGCAGAACTTTCTGTGTAAGTTTCCACGTTTTGTGGATGTTTAACCGGCGTCCGAATGTTTGCTTTGCTCGAGCAGGTATTAGTTTTGACCATTCAACATTTGGTTGGTGTATTTGCAAGTGTTTAAACTTCTCTGAATATTGCGTGCATACGGTTGCATGTTGTAAAATAAGGAAATAAATAAACTTCCTTTTCTGGAAATGTAGTTTTTGAAAAAAAGAATGTCAGCTTTATTTTTATTTTATATTAAATATTGCTGGCCTGGAGCCATGCACACAATTCCAGTGCCTTACAACTGGGCATTCCAATTTTTCCAGTATCGTGTTAAGAAGGCTTTATGCTTAAATGTTCTTAATTTAAATTGCAACATGATTTTGTAATTTGCATTGCAATTTGCAATTTGCACGGAAGTTGTTTGCAGGTACATCCTACTCACGAACGAGTTAACTGCATTATACATTTTTAAGTTCCAAGCAATAGCCTATGATATTTTTTTTTAATAGCTTACTTAATGCAATGTGGGTCGCACATTACTAGTATTCCTGTTAAGCCCTCGTTCCATGCTAAATGCTTGTATTACGAGTGGCTCCGCGTCAGCAGTGCAATGGGTGGGTTTCGAACCAGCAACCAGTCCGTCGCCCTAATCATTAGGCTACAGCCGGTTTTTTCAAATTTTCAATAAATTCGAATGTAAATAGAAAAATAATATTAACATGAAATGATAAAGTATGCAAATATAAATGCAAATGAAGTCAGAGGAAAATTGAGGTCACATTACTTTTAATAATAAATGGTGGACAAATATTGCAGTCGTTGCAACGTCCGCTTATCGCCGCCATGATTGATTCATTGCGCGTATCTGGCGCACGCGCTGCTGTTTTGTTTAATTATCGCGTTTTAATAGCCATTGGTGGCCGCTGAGCAGGAAAGATAAAAATCTGATGATGCAGTTAGGTGTCATTGAGGTATGTAAAATAAGTTTTTAATCATCAATTATAGGATGATGATAAAATCCATGCCGGTTTCGGCACACCATGTATTTACTCAACTACATCATCCTTCAATAATTATGGACAAAGGTCATAAAGTATGCATTTAGTGGGTAAACTGATAAACTTAAAATCTGTTATATGGTAGACGGGATTTTTTTAAAAGGTCTCATAGATCAAAATTGGTCTCGTACCCAAAAAACCAGTCTTCTTTCCCCATGCCTTATGGCAATGTGAGTGGTGAAGGCCAACCTACACATATATAGTAGTACGCATGAGTTCGAGTGCTCGATTTTGTGCCCGGTTATAGGCTCGCCCCCTATTACATGGGACCTAAACATACCGGCGAATTGTGGGTGTATGTTAGTACACCTCTGCTTTCGGGGAATACAGGCGTGATGGTATGTTATGGTATAAGTTCGAGTGGGAACATGAACATTTCAACTGACAAATCACAAACAATCGAAAATATTCGGCCGCCAGGACCCTTTTGCAATTAGCTGAATTAATACACTGTTTCGTTTTTGAAATCAGAACACGTAAGTACTAGCGCAAACTAAATTCTTTATGCAAATCAATGCAATCCTTTTTTTATAAATAAACAGTACGTTGCACGTTGCAAAATTCATAATTTGCGTCGTGCGGCTGGCAGCTTAATCGTGTCGTGTACGCGGGCCGGACAGTGTTTTTTTTTAATTTAACTGTCACACGTCGCTACTGTAACTATTATGCACTGGCCGGTGATAAAGTATCTTGCGATGAAAAATGACAAAATAAGGAGTGGATAAAGCTCAAATAAAATATTGAAAAAATTTATTCAATATCTTTCGTCTGTTTGGGCTCGTAAGTTTATATTTGATATCTCTTCCAATAAAAAAGTGTCAAAATAACTAAAGTGATGTCATTGGTCATAGCTGTTCTTTTATTAAGTTCGCCCACTTACTCATTGCTATCTCTATACCTAATCTCTTTATATATTTACAATAATCATTACCTACTCGTATAGGTACTGTGAATCGTGACTGAGGTGATTTGCAGATTTTCCGTACTATTAAGAAAAAGGTTAGCAGTCTTTAGTGACCTCGAATCCTTCTTTTGTTGTGTTTAAGAAACAAACACGTTTTAGGTATGATTTAATTTATCGTCACTTTTTCTACTGTGCATAATGATACGCTTAGAAAAAACTAAAGCAGCTAGAGATTGACTTTTTACTTCTACTGTGCTACCTTTTAAAAAATCACCTCTTCAAGCTCTGCCATCCGTCAGTTTCCACCACAAGCTGCCATCCTTCAGAAATACGGCCAGCAATCCTCGCTCTTGTATTTAAAAGCTCGTTAAATACTGTACTGTCGGTAATTTGATCCGGGCCGAGCTCTTAATTACGAGCGGGCCCATTTAAACTTGCCTCAAGGCCACACAAGTCTACGGGCTAGGCCATTCAACTGTTTTTGCCTTTCACACAGGAAAAATTCTGAAGAACGACGACTTTTAATGTTTGTTTTTGAAGAAATTAATCAATTATTTCAGAGTGATTAGATTAGTTAAGCCTTCTTTATAAAGCTCTCATTTAAAACCGAATATGATTGTCTATCAGGCATCCCATCTCTAAAACTCAATGTCAATGTCATACTTCACTAAATAGTAGTAGTTTTCTAATCATATAATACCCGCAACCAAATTGCGGATGTTCTTAAAAAAGGCCAGGTTCCGAGCGCCCTAAACCGCCGGTCATGCATGAAGAGATTAATAAATGTAGAAGAAGCGAAAGTAGGTATTGTGCCAGGATCGTAGCAAGTGTAAATCTATAGTCTCTGCCTACCCCCACGGGAGACAGGCGTGACAATATGTATGTATGTATAATTTCCATCTTATATTTTTTAATTACTGTATTTTTACCTAGGTATATCAAATTATCAAATTTTAAAAATGCATATACACATAAATTGCTGTGCCCGACAGGGTCCATAATTGATCCAATGTTTAACATACCTACCAACTAATGTACACATTATGTAATGCAATAAAGTAGAGTATTGAGTACATACATACATACCATCACGCCTGTATTCCCCGAAGGGTTAGGCGGTGTACTACTGTACAACCACATTTCGCTGGTATGTTTAGGTCCCATGTAATAGGGGGCGAGCCTATTGCCATTAACCGGGCACAAGTCCGAGCTGCTACTGGGAATTTCATAGAAAAACCCAATATCACTTTGCTCGACCTGGGGATCGAATCCAGGACCTCTAGCGTGTCAGTCGTGCTAAGGACCACTAGACTAATGAGGCAGTCAAACATTAAAAGCATTTTAAAAATGCTTTTAATTTTTTTTATTATACATACGTATCTGAACACCTGAGCGATGTAACTTGTGTCTCCTGAACAATAAAACGTCTCTAAGTCAGAACAGCTCAGGTCGGAATGTTCCCGGAGTCCGGCGATGCGAGTGAAAGGGATCAAAGGATTGATATCGTCTGATCCTTTAGTTTTGAACTATTGCTATCTGCGGATAAAACTCACTTGTTTGGAACATACTTTTGTACTAAGTTGGATGATTACACTTCTTTGAGTTGTATCAATTCTGTTGTTTTGAATATTTTTTTATATGAGCATCCGCGGTTAAAGGTGTAATGTAAATGATTGTTCGGTGCACCCTGATTGGCCAATACGATACAGGTTTTTTTATGGCTTAAATCGGCAAACGAGCAGACGAGTAGACGAGCCACTTGGCAAGCAGTCATCGTTGCCCGTGGAGTACTGCTATTTCACGTCGATGTTCTGTGAAAGTAGTACTTCCCCTACATAAATAGGTCATGCCGACCCATTCAGCGAGTTGAAAGCAACGGTTGTATATGTGTATTAATTAAGTTATTTTTCTTCAGTCAATGATTACTTACTTTATCTACCATTGCTTATGATGAAAGAGATTGTTTTTAATAAAATATGTGTTCTTTTTAAATATAGTCGTTTAAATTGAACTAAACATTTTGGTTCGACAACTTAGGCATTTTTTGTGAGAACAGTAATAGAATAGTCTAGACTATTAAGTAGAATAGGTCAAGGTGATAAAATTTTCATTATAATTACGCTTCCGAAATACCTCATGCCCAATATGGCCATTAAACTTGTAAGGCCTTATTCCAAACATCACAGTATGTTGTCACCTTAAGTAACCCAATAACAGACCCACCTGCTAAGTTCGCGCCAACTAGTTACTACGATAATTCTGAATATTTAAACACTCCAACTTAAGCACACACATTAAAGTTGTAGAACAACGTCTCCGAGCTCAAGTTGTCGTAATCCGGCACTAGTTTGCACTTGAGATTACGTTTGACTGCAACTTTGAACATTGTCGATAAAAAATAATAATTATACTCACGCTTCGTCCTCGAGATTAGATAAACATGTAGTAGCACGTACGGTGTTGCCTTTGCGCACTGTTGGTTGAAAGCTACCCTATACTTAAAAAAAATAAATAAAAAATAAAAATAATTGAGGGTAAGATGTTTTCTTGGCCTGGTATCGTGTTCAACCGCTCATTCACAGTTCAGTGCTCTGCCGGAGCGCACGTCCTTATTCAATATTATTATTGCTAAATAATTTTTAATTTGTAGTGTGTTTACAATATTCTTTTGTAAGTGGATAAGTGATCCTTTTGAAAAATATGGGTAAAAGGAAAAAAGAACATGATTACGACTATATTGCAAGGAAATTAAGGAAGTTAGAAGAAAGACTTTGTCGTAAAAAACGCAGATCGAGATCGAGGAGTTCGAGTTTCGAAGGTTAGTTATAATTCCTGTATTACCTATTAGTGTGCAAGGTGCAAAAACGTTACGTAAGGAGTCACGTTGCGGTTAACTTCTGGGGTTAACACTTCGGACGTAATTACGTAAAATTAGTCATTTATTTCACGTGCGAGGCTAATATTGCGAGCAGTTTCAGGGACTGTTACTTTATTAGTATACGTGAAAGTCATACGCGTGATGCGGGCAGTCTTTGGGATTGTCACTTCACCGTTCACAGACTATACCTATCCATAGCGGCTTACCTCTTTTCGCTTTTGTATTAACAAAAGGAACATACTCTTTACAGAGGACGCCTCCCCATCTCGTTACGAATATTTTGATGAAGAGGGTAGGGAGGATGTAGTGGAATCGGACTCCGAAAATTATTTTGCGGAACCGATACCCTCCATGATCGCAGAAAATTCACATACAGACCCAATTCCATCAACCAGCGCTGTAGACCCAGTTCCTTCCACCAGCACGGCACCCGAAATTCCATGCGCAAATGCGACGGTACCATTAGTCACGACAATGGAAACTGAAGAGGTCCTTGCCTCAACCGAGGAGCCTCCGAGTGTCGAACTAGACTCCGAAATATTACAAATATTTGGAGAAGACCCATCTGTCGAAAAGGTGTACGCAAAATAAATTCAATCAGACCTAGCTATTCGTCTGCAACATGTAGCTACAAAGGGCCTTTCAAGTGAAGCTCGTAAAGAGTTGATAGAAAAATATTTACCCCCTAGCAATTGCACTTTGATTGACTCGCCGGCCCTTAATTTAGAAATAAAAGCTGCGACAACAGAAGTTGTCTTAAAAAGGGATAAAAGCATTGAGATGAAACAAAAGCAGATGGGTTGCGCGATTTCATGTCTAGCGGGTGCCATAACTCAAATGATTACCAAAGAAAACAAGGACACAGAGATAATTAAGTTGTTGATGGACTCCATTCGTCTTTTATGTGACAATCAACACTCTGATTCAATAGTGCGCCGCAATTTCATCCTACATAACTTGAAAAAAGAAATGAAGGAACAACTACAAAAAACAGTAGTTGACAAACATCTTTTTGGGTCAGACCTAGCAGAAACATTAAAAATAGCAAAAACAATATCAAAAACAGGAGCCGAATTAAAATCAACCATTTCTAGACCTATCGCGAGACCTAAAGCAACACCCGCTTCTAACCAGTCTAATTCCCAACCACGGAATAATTTAAACTGGCGGGCTCCTCCCCCGAGTCGCAGGCAAACGGGGACTCAGAGGACGAGGGAGCCTGCGCAGAGGAGTGCGCCCGCGAACAACTCGCGCGCCTCCTATCGAGCTCGGTCGGCGCCTACCGCGCAGAGGAACAACTATCGCAGTCGGCGGTAGACAACACGGTAAGCAACCATGCCGGCAGACTTGCCCTTTTTTATGAAGCCTGGTCAATTCTCACCTCAGATCCAATCATTTTATCTTGGATTTCTGGCTATAAAATACCTTTTTCAACAAAGGTAATACAACATACTATACCTAAGAAGAAAAATTACTCAATATTAGAAATATTCAATTTTAGAAAATGTATAGATGAACTATTATGCATGCGTGCTATTTCTCGCTGTGATCCTTGTGACGAACAATACTTATCAGGCATATTTTTAGTGCCGAAGCCCAACGGTAAACATAGATTCATACTCAACTTAAAAAACCTTAACAAATTCATAAAAACCGATCATTTTAAACTAGAAGACTTGCGTACCGCAGTTAAGCTTGTTTCGGAGGATAGTTATATGGCCACGATAGACTTAAAGGATGCATATTTTCTGATAAAAATAAATGATAACTATAAAAAATACCTTCGATTTGAATTTGAAAACAAGTTGTATGAATTTAATGTTTTGCCGTTCGGCCTTAACACTGCGCCTTTTGTATTCACAAAGATAATGAAACCGGTTATTGGGCTGCTTAGATCCTGCGGTTACCTTTCTAGTATATATTTAGACGATATTTTATTGATTGGTAGTACTTACGAAGCTTGTCTACAAAATTTAACTATAACTCAACAATTATTAGTTACTTTGGGATTTATTATTAATAAAAATAAATGTAGTTTGATACCTAGGACATCGTGTAAATATTTAGGCTATATTATTGACACAAGAAAATTCCAAATAAGTTTACCAGTAGATAAGGCTATTAAGGTTAAAAATAAAATACAGCATTTCCAAAACTTGAGCCGATGTAAAATAAGAGATTTTGCCAGTTTGATTGGGCTATTGTGTTCGGTTTGTCCAGCCGTCGAATACGGATGGCTTTACACAAAAGAATTCGAGCGGTGTAAATTTATCAACTTAAAAGATGACCCAGAAAACTATGACAAGTTTATGAACATACCATCACACTTGGCATCTGACTTCGATTGGTGGTTAAATGCATTAAATACTCCAGTCAGCAAAATTAAGTATGACGAATTCTGCTTAGAGATTTTTAGCGATGCTTCGACTACGGGGTGGGGCGCGGCCTGTGGAGAAGAGACTGCTAATGGGGCTTGGACAATAGAGGAATGCTCACGTCATATCAATTATTTAGAGATTGCTGCTGCTTTTTACGCACTTAAAGCTTTTGCAGAAACAATGAAAAACTGTCAAATACTTCTCCGTATAGATAACACTACCGCCATATCGTACATAAATCGTATGGGTGGGATACAATTTCCCCACTTAACACAAATAACAAGGGCCTTGTGGGAATGGTGCCAGTATAGGAAAATAATTGTGTATGCGTCATATATTCGTTCTGCGGATAACACAATAGCAGATGCGGAATCGCGAAAAATTCATCCAGATGTAGAATGGGAATTAAGCGATTCAGTTTTTAGTAAAATAATAGACTCGTTCGGACTTCCTGAGGTAGATATTTTTGCAAGCCATGTCAATAAAAAATGTGTCAAATATATATCATGGTTTAGGGATCCTAAAGCTATAGCCGTTAATGCATTTACCACATCCTGGTCAAACATGTATTTTTATGCATTCCCTCCTTTTTCAATGATCCTTAAAATGCTGCGAAAAATTATAAAAGACAAAGCCACAGGAATTGTTGTTGTACCTCTATGGCCAACACAACCTTGGTATCCCCTATTTAGAAAACTGCTCATATCACCAGTTTTATATTTTGATTCAAATAAGCATGTTATTTTATCCTCTTACAGCAACAACAAAGTCAACCTTCGGTTTACCCTGGCTGCCGGTCTCTTGTCAGGAACTCGTTACTGAGAAGAAACGTCCCCTCATCAGCCATTCATATTATGCTGGCTTCTCTCTCAGGTACCTCATTAAAACAATATGATACCTGCCTTAAAAAGTGGTATAATTTTTGTTTATCTACAAATATTGATATTTTTGGGGCATCGGTTAATGAGGTGATTTTATTCCTAACAGATTTATTTGAATCAGGTGCCCAGTACGGGACTCTAAATACTTGCCGATCAGCATTAGCTTTAATTCTTAAAATAAGAATTAGTGACAATGAGGATATAAAAAGGCTGTTTAGGGGTGTCTTTAGACTCCGCCCACCCTTACCTAAATATAATGTCACATGGGACACGTCTAAAGTCTTAAACATTTTAAGATCTTGGTATCCTAACGATAATTTGGGGTTAGATAAGCTCTCACGAAAGCTAGTCACTTTATTATCTCTTATTACAGCACACAGAATGCAAACCTTATCAAAAATAGACATTAATAATATTCAGTGTTATCACGATAAAATCACTATAAAAATTCCTGACATCATAAAAACGTCAAGGATAGGTGCCTTACAACCTAACCTTGTTTTACCTTTTTTTCGTGAAAAGCCAGAAATTTGTCCAGCCCAGACCTTATTGTCATATCTCGATTGTAGTAGTCCACTCCGTAGAAATACCAACAACCTGTTTATAGGTCTTAAAAAACCACATAAATTAGTTTCAGCTCAGACACTGAGTCGCTGGGTAAAGAGCACCCTACTACAATGTGGAATAGACACGTCTATCTTTACAGCTCATAGCACACGACATGCTGCCACGTCTAAGGCCCACCAGCTAGGGGTTAGTTTAGACTTGATTAGGAAAACGGCTGGTTGGAATAATTCATCCCAGGTATTTGGAAAATTTTATAACAGAAATATCCAAATTACAGAACAGGATGATTCTTTTGGGAGGTCCATTTTGAATAATTCCTTAGAGATAAGTAATGGATCATAATTATTATCAGTTATATTAAGATTTGCTTGTCCATCCAAAATATAATTTGATTAAAACCTCATTGAGAAAACTATAACAGTTTTTGTAAAAAATATTAATTATATAGTAATTAATATTATTATATTGATTAAAATTTATCATATTATTATAAACCTGTGTTTCATTAATATTTCAGTAGCTCTCAAAGTCTACATGTTTATCTAATCTCGAGGACGAAGCGTGAGTATAATTAATGATTAAACGAACTTACCTGTAAGTGAAGTTCTATCATAATTATACGAGGGCTTCGTCCGAAGAGATTAGCATCCCACCCTCCCATAACAACCCTTTCACTTCTTGAAATATAAAAAACACAGGAAACCAGGAACTTGGCTCTGAACTAAATGAGCGGTTGAACACGATACCAGGCCAAGAAAACATCTTACCCTCAATTATTTTTATTTTTTATTTATTTTTTTTAAGTATAGGGTAGCTTTCAACCAACAGTGCGCAAAGGCAACACCGTACGTGCTACTACATGTTTATCTAATCTCTTCGGACGAAGCCCTCGTATAATTATGATAGAACTTCACTTACAGGTAAGTTCGTTTAATCATTAATAATACTATTAAATTGACTGTATGAAAAACTAGAAGAAGTAGCAATGGATAAACATACATAAATCATTATGCCTGCATCTGTGGTGTACTTGTGTACGCACGGCTACACATCAAGCTGTACAAAACCAGCTTACGCTGGCCTCTTATTGTCTATCTAGCCGTCTGTCTAGCCTATACAATGCGAGATCAGCTTAAACTGGATTTGTATAGGTTGACCTGTAGCCGTGTGTACACCCACAATTCACCGTTATGTTTTTTTTTAAAAAAAAGCTTACTAGCAATGTGGGTAACACATTACTAGTATTCTTGTTAACCCCTTGTGCTAAGCTAAATGCTTGTGTTACGAGTGGGTTCACGTCGGTAGTGCAATGGGTGAGGTTCGAACCGGCAACCACATGATCGCAAGTCCGACCCCCTAGCCATTAAGGCTACCGCCGCTTCATATTTTCTTATGTTTTTATTATCTTCATATGTTTTGGCCTAATGTAATAGAGTTTATTGTAGTTAACTGGAAACAAATCCAAACTCCGAAACTGAGAATTTCATAGAATTACCTAATAACACTTTGCACAACCTGGGAACCTAAGACCTCTAGCATACCAGTCGCGCTTACCACTAGACTAATGCATTCACTAATATTATTATTTTCATATAAAATGCTTCAAAATAAAACGCTTTATCGATAAAACTTTCCACATCTACATGTGCATCGTTCTATTGAATAAATAACTGATAAAATCCGTGAACCTCACGACAGATAGAAACGGTGCGTTTATTTTGTCGCGAGAATAAATCGCACGCTGTGACGGTGCGGCGGCTGCACAAAATTATATAAATGTTTTATAAAAATACAATTGGAATAGAGTTTGCGTTTTATTGCCAGTGATATTGCGCCGTGGCTAATGTTGCCAGACTTTTCTAGGCTATACACATATTTCTTCTTCTACTTGCGGAACATAATAGCCTCCTTTTTCCAGATTTAGAAGCGGCGGTAGCCTAATGACTAGGTCGTCGGACTTGCGATCATGTGGTTGCCGGTTCAAACCCCACCCATTGCACTACCGACGTGAACCCACTCGTAACACAAGCATTTAGCTTAGCACGATGGGTTAACAAGAATACTAGTAATGTGTGAACCACACGGCTTTGTAAAAAAAAAATTCGTCACTATATCAAATTTAAAAAAAATCTATGTATACTCTCCTTCTACTCCTCTTGGTTCAGAGCTCTCTGCGACCCATCCTTCCAATAAAGGTGTAGCTTGTTCCACACTCTCCTTCTAGGCCTGCAGCGATAGGCTTACATTTTAAATATTAAATAGATATGACTATGTTACTGTATGCTTGCTAGTAACGAATGTTTGAGTGGAGATAGTAGTTATTATATAACCAGATACATTTAGAGTAGTTATTACTTATTCAAGAGCCCCACATACAAAGAACATTACAATTCCTTTGTTATTTCCAAAATGAAAAATTACCAGATAACTCCTCTATGTTGTGTACCAATTTGTACAAAATCAAAACACCATACAAGAGTCAATAGCCACCATCAAATCTATGAACAGCCCCTGAAATAACCATTATACCGGCAAATTGACACATTTCGCAAACGGTATTAGGTATTTTTAGTCCCCTGGGCTCATTAGCGAGAAAGCTCCGTTTGCATTTAAAGTGACGTCATTACCGGTTTGAGTTTGGGAGACAATCGCCTATTGCGATAGAATTGCGTCTGACAGAATGGGATTGTATGGAAAATTCTTGATAGAACTTTGTGTGTCAAATGCGGTAGATATATTAGCTAAGGTATCGTAACGCTAAATTAAGTTTTATAACTTGTATAAGAGGGGAAGGCAATCTTTTGCCCAGCATTGGGACGAAATGGGCTAGAATGATAATAAAATGAAAAAGTAGTTGCTAGTACCACTCGCATCCCAACCGACGTGCCGAGACAAAAGTTACCCTATGTCCTACTTCAGGATGCAATTGATTTTCTTGCCAAATTATCAAAATCTGTTCAGGGTTTTAGGCGTCAGAGTCGTAATGGACATAGTCTCATAGCATCTAGTATGGAGGCTAATCAATGAGGCGGTTGGTCGCAAGCACCCCTGTTGAACGTGAACTGCTGGGTTCTATTCTTAGGTCAAGCAGTATAATTGAAGAAGATATAATTTGTGTAAACTGCATCATCATAAATTTATTTATTTCTTTCTGCCTAATTCATTGTGGATACAAGCGTGAATATACTCCAGCAGACTCCTTCTGCTGTTTGTGACGTTGTTTATTTTTTTCGCTCTGGCAAGGTTCACCCGACCTCGCCCGTGTCACACGCCGTGTGTATGTGACAGAGGGCAAACATCGATCAAACACAATCACATATTTTTTGACAGCTGGCGCAGTCGTCGTGCCTTTTCCTTCTGCGATATGGGTCGTGGATTCGATCTCCGCATGTAGCCTATGCCTACATATAGATAGCTATTCCGGGTCAGGTTTTTTATGTATTTGAAATTATTAGCACACGATAGGTACCGAAATAAACACTGAAATTCTCGGAACAATTTTTTTTTCTGTTTCGAGTTACGGCGTTTACTAACACAGAATAATTAGTCCACCCGTGACCATGGATGCTGTAAAGGATCCGAAACGTCGGGAATTAAAAATATCAATATAACGCGATAAAATCCGTAAAAAGTGATTTTATTAATAATTATTTAAAAATCCAACACACCCGGATCATAATTTATACACATATTTGATCCATGTGGGGATCGAACCCACAACCCGTAGCACCGAAGCCTATTGCTAAGCTACTACGCCAAACGTGCCGTAAATAAATCTTTAGACAGTTATATTAGTCTAGTGGTCCGTCTTGGGTTCGATTCCTAGGTCTAGCAAAGTATCATTGGGATTTTCTATGGAATTCTCAATAGCAGCTCGGAGTTTAGATATATGTCCGGTCAATGGCATTAGACTCACCTATCACATGGGTATAGGGTGAGATAGATGGGATGGGATCTAAACTTACCGACGAACTATGGGTGTACATTAAGTACGACTCTGCCTAATCCTTCGGGGAATATAGGCGTGATAGTATGTATGTATCCTTATGCACAGTTCACAACGGGTGGAAGAATCAATCGCCTTCTCTATTGTCTTCAGGGGCTACTAGAGGACCTCTGATTAAACAAATTTGTACTGGTTTCTAACACTCACGCGAATATTAGACATTGAAATAAAACTACTTTTTACGCATTTTATCGCGTTAAATTGATATTTTTAAATTTTTACCTATTTATTACATAAGATAACAGAATAGGCTTCCTGACCTCTACTCTCAAACTTAGTCGACAGAGTACGGTACCACGAAGACTTATTTCCACGCTTTTAAACTACTTAACGTGAACGTAAACGTAAACTTTGGTTACGCTAATTATGTTCTTGTTAATATTAACGAGGCTTTATATTCTACGTTGAAGTAGTATTTTCTCATATTTTCACTCAATTTTGGAAGGTTTTCACAAACTCCGAATAAGTTTCCCTTAAATTAATTGGAAGTTTGTGTACCATTTTTTTGTTTGACACACCTGTTTTCCCTCAGGGGATAGGCAGAGGTGTACACCCATAGTTCGCTGGTATATTTAGGTTCTACATAATAGGGAGCGAGCCTATTGCCATTAACCTTGCACAAAACTAGACTCCGAACTGCTACTGATAATTTCATAGAAAAACACAACACTTTGCTCGACCTGAGAATCGCACCCAGGAACTAGAGTTGCAGTAGCTCTTAAGATCTCTAAGGCAGATTTTTTTATTTATTCAGTGTATGAACAATTAAAAACTGCCTTGTTGGTCTAGTGGTCCCAATCGCGACTGCTACGCTAGAGGTCTTGGGTTCGATCCCCAGGTCGAGCAAAGTGTTATTGAGTTTTTCTATGAAATTCTCAGTAGCAGCTCGGAGTCTGGATTTGTGCCCGGTGAATGGCAATAGGCTCGCCCCCTATTACATGGGACCCAAACATACCGGCGAACTGTGGGTGTACATTAAGTGCACCTCTGCCTAACCCTTCGGGGAATACAGGCGTGATGGTATGTTATGTTATGTTATGTTAACAATTAAAAAATATACCTATAATCTCCAGGTATTTGACAAAGTAAGAAATTTGGAGTTATAATGTAACTTAAATAAGTATCGAAAATTTAATCATCATCATCATCAGCCCGTATTCGTCCACGGCTGGACGTAGGCCTCTTTAAATGAACCTTCAGCTCTTTTCATCCAGTTGCTGCCAGCCGCCTTCAGCTAATCATCACTCCTCCTGGCCAGCGGGCGTCCTACACTACATTTGCCTAGACACGGTCTCCACTCGAGAACACGAAAATTTTCAAGCGATTAATAATTCAGACACGAAACCCAACACGAGTTTTAACGAAAACCTATCAGTGAACGAAATTTAAATACATATTTCGCTTTACTTTGATTATGCCTGTATAATCCGCTTTAGCCACGTTAATATATAAATTTAATTAAACCCTTAATCGAATAAAAATAGGGATGAGTGATTTCAGAATCAATACTGTACATGTTTATTTACATTAATATTTTTTAGGCATATTTACGGTGACTAAATTTACTAGGAATATACCATCACGCCTGTTTTCCCTGAAGGGTTAGTAAACAGAGGTCCCATGTAATATGGGGCGAGCCTATTGCCATTCAACGAATACAAATCCAAACTCCGAGCTGTTACTGAGAATTTCACAAAAAAACCCAACAACACTGCTCGACCTGGTAATCGAACCTAGGACCTCTAGCGTAGCAGTCGCGCTTGAGACCACTAGACTTATGAGGGAGTAATTATGTGCGTAGTTATTCTAAATGTTTTAAAAAAGTATGCATTGAAGCGAAATCTAAACTTATCAGTAGACAAATAAACAAATCCGATAATAAAATTAAAACAGTATGGAAGATAATAAATACTGAAAGGGGCAACACCAATAAACAGGATTTTGAACTAAATTTAAAATTAAACAACAAAGTGATCTCAAACAAAGTAGAAGTCGCAAAAGCTTTTGAACAATATTTCACTAATATTCCGATCGAGGTCACGAAATCTTTACATTCGTCCTCATTATTAGCAGAATCCCTAGCTAAGAAATTTTTCAATAGAGAAATACCTAATTTTAAATTTAGTAAAGTATCTCCCCTTACAGTTAAAAAAGCTTTTAATAGTCTAAATATGAAAAATACCGAAGACCTATGGGGCATATCCGTTAGATTACTCAAGTCGATTATCGATGATATCGCTCCGACACTTGCAAATTTATTTAATCTTTGTATTAAGACAGGAAGCTTTCCAGACCTAATGAAACAAAGTAAAGTAATTCCAATTTTTAAATCCGGCTGTAAGGCAGATCCCTGTAATTATAGGCCCATTTCTGTTCTCCCTGCTTTAAGTAAAATATTTGAAAAACTCATGCTAAATCAAATGATAGCACATTTTCACGTAAATAAGATTCTACATAATGAGCAGTTTGGCTTCATGAGGGGTAGGTCAACGTCTGATGCAGGCACGAAACTAGTCTCTCATATTCTAGAGGCTTGGGAGGGATCACGGGATGCCATAGGTATCTTCTGTGATCTTTCCAAGGCTTTTGATTGCGTTGATCACAAAACGCTTATCCGTAAATTAGAGTACTACGGAATAAGAGGGCTATCTTTGGAGCTGGTGTCTTCCTATCTTTCTGAGAGGCGACAAAAAGTGGGCATCAATGGAGTCACATCTCCCGGGTCTGTAGTTAAAATGGGGGTTCCACAGGGCTCTATTTTAGGCCCGTTCCTTTTCTTAGTGTACATAAATGACCTCCCCTATATGATGTCCGAGTTATCTAATATAGTTTTATTCGCTGATGATACTTCACTCATATTTAAGATCGATCGGAATGATAGCAATCTTTTTAATGTAAATAAGAGCCTTAAATCCCTATCTAACTGGTTTGCTGCTAATAATTTACTACTTAATGCTAGCAAAACAAAATGTTTAAAATTCTCATTACCAAATGTACCACAAGTTAAGACTAACTTAATGCTTGAAGGCAGCAAACTCGATCTAATCAACGAAACTGTTTTCTTAGGTATAACGGTTGATAGTAAGTTACAATGGGGCGCTCACATCTCAGCCCTATCTCGCAGATTAAGTTCCGCAGCATATGCGGTGAGGAAAATTAGGCAGATCACTGACGTAGCTACGGCTAGACTTGTATACTTTGCTTACTTTCACAGCATTATGTCATACGGTATTCTGCTGTGGGGATCAGCTGCTGACGTAGATTCGATTTGTATCTTGCAGAAAAGGGCCATCCGCGCAATCTACAATATGGGCCCTCGTGATTCCCTTAGAGAAGTCTTCAAGAACGTCAATATACTAACGCTGCCGTCACTTTATATTTTACAAAACATCATGTATATCCGCAAAAACCTGCATATGTTCAGCTTAAATAGTGACTTTCACAACCTCAATACTAGAAATAAACATAAAATAGTGGTACCTAAGTTTAGATTAACAAAAACAAATAAATCATTTCTAGGGAATTGTGTGCGTTTTTACAATAAACTCCCAAAATCAGTCACCGATCTTACCGGCAAGAAATTTAAAAATTATGTGAAATCGGTCCTTGCGAAGAAAGCATATTACAAAATCAAGGACTACGTTGATGATAAAAATGTGTGGTGTTAAAATACGGGTGCACTTGTGGTCTCCCTGGCAACCTGAGGTTACTTTATTCACTCTCAATTATCTTGTATATTGTTTACCACTTTATATAAACAGGAACTGTAAATGTGAGTACATCGTAGCCATTTATGTCTAAGTAGTTTATAGTTATCCTAGTTCATATTTTTGATGATGTGTATTCTTACACATAGTGTATCTGTTTTAGTTTGACATTGCGTTCTCATTTGCTGAGAACCTTCTTGTAATTTTAGTCCCGACTTCAGGCTAATTATGACATAAACCTCCAATGCACTCACATCCTGTTATCGGCATAATGTACCAGCAAATTATGTTAAAACAATATATTTTAAAAGAGTGTCCATGGAGTTTCTTGCCGGATTCTTCTCCATAGGATCAACTTTTTGGAACCGTGCAACTAGAGTCAATAACGTTTCATAAACGCTTGTAAAAGCTTATTTGAAATAAAAACATTTGATTTGATTTGATTAGTCTTAAAATAGAAACATAATACTAATACCGCAAGGCGTTAACCTCGGAATAGGGGCGCTTGAATTATTATTTTTCACATTTCTCAAAGTTATTCACTATCATGGGTACTATCTTCCCTTTGGGATTGTATGCCCTTTTCAAATTTACCCTGTGTCCCTTTAAAGGGGTCATCATTAATATCTTTAAACCCTTCAGTTGAAACCCAACACAAACACCTTCAAATAACATAGGTACATTTCAGGTTCCGGACGTGATTACAAAATGTTCCTGGCATGTAAACACTCGCGGGCAATTATACCCTAGCTAGCAATATTGTAACTGAACAAACACTTAGGTACCACTTAGTACCGCTCAGGTACCGCTTACACCGTTCTAATGAAACTCCGGTACTTTGGGACCGGCTTGGTTATATTTACATTGTTTGGAAAGTATAAGAATTCAAGCAGTTGTTATTATTGCTGTATTATTAAAATGAGATTTCAAAGAAGGTTTTTGTACCATGTCGGCAGGAGTTATATAAGAAGGTCATCACATAGTTAAGCGGCGGTAGCGTAATGGCTAGGGCATTGTACTTGCGGTCATGTGGTTGCTGGTTCAAAACCCACCCATTGCACTACCGACGTGAACCCACTAGTAACGCAAGCATTTAGTTTAGCACGAGAGGTTAGCAAGAATAATAGTAATGTGCGACTCACATTGCTAGTAAGCTTTTTTAAAAAAAGTTCTACTTATCGTGTAGATGAAACTATTTTCAAAGCCAAAACACTATGTACAATTGTACATACCTCGTAGAAATAAGTACATAATTTATTTGCAGAGGCAATTTTTTTCTGTTTAAAATAATGGTATTCAAGAAAACTTAGCTATTCGAGAAGTTGACCAAAGTTCATGTAAACTGATATTCAGCTCTTTATTTTGTGATTTATGTACCTAGTTTTATATTATTCTTATTCCTGTTCCTTGTGTCCTTGGCGTTGTTTTTGTTCGGTTATATTAGCTTAACGTGATCGATATGAGAGATATGTCTCTGTGTAATACAATATGTTATTTTTATTTAGTCGGTACATACCACCATAATCATTGCTTATTCATAATACATAGAGTTCCACCGCCGCGACGCCATGCGAGTGATTGATTGCAAACATCGCAGCCCCATCTCACAATTCCTCAGTACCAACAATAAACATAATAAACACTCGTGTTTTCTCAGATTCTGCCTACCCATCACAACTCATGAATACCCCGAACAAAGTGCCATTCCCGATACATCTGGATTTGTCCAACAAAACGTCACGCAAACCTTACTTCATTTTAAATATGTACATGCTAGTGATGCGCAACATCCGAATTCGCACCGAATGACGAATACTATCTGGCTTAAACTAATCCGATATTCGTACAACGTTTTGTTTAGTAATCGAATTTATTTGATAAAAACCGTGTGAACCATTCTCTGTGATCGTATTACTCGTGTAAATTTTGTTGTTTTATTCACCATGTGTGGATATAAATCTGCCATTGATCAATCAATTTTGAAACACTTTGTAAAACAAGGTTCATATTATGACATGATATGTGATTTTTATTGTACGTCACTGGAAGTAGATATAAGTATATAATTTACTGTATATATTGTTATACATTACAAACTGCATTGAGCTAACAGAAATGTTTCTTTGTCCATTATACTCAACTTGTCACTACGATGACAACTTGAGTATAATGAGAATGTATATATTCCTTATTTTTATTAATACAATTTCACACAACATTGTTTATATTAGTTAAATAGACATAACCGGTCAGAATCGGTAGAGTGCTCCATTTACTCAGAACAAAAGTGTGATCCCAACTTAAATGCAGTTTCCAACTCGGAGCCACAACTTTTTAATAAACACACATAATCTATCTCTCGCGTCTATGAGCGTTCGGTTATTATATTCATAACATGCGCCGACAGATTCTTCGCCTCCAAAGCCGGATAGTCATTATTCACTGAGCGGGGCACGTCACTACTAAACACGCATTATAACAGCAAGTAGGTATCTGTTTGAGTAGAAAAACCTTCCCGAGTGATATTGATGAATAATTCATATGGCATCGGCGTCAACAATAAGGAAGCAGTAAGTGTTTACCGTTTGTGAATAGCTGAATATTTGATAGGTGGATATTCGGCAAACACACCAAATATCCGTTCGGTAATTACGTCCATCCGATTTATGTGTTTGTTTAGCTAATGACGGAACTATTTCAGCTGTCGGATATTTAGCATCGTAAATAGGTTTAGAAACAAAAGCTGGCCTCGTAGTCAGGCAAATACTCGTAAAACTAAGCTAATGTGCGCGCTGTGTAAGCGTAAAATTAACTTGGCTAAACGATTTTTAGCGGTCGGCACTTTAAAGCGGGTCTTTGCGATGTTTTTAAAATATGATGTAGACAATTTTCCCTAAGCGGGTTTTACTTGGTTCCAAGCCAATTTTAATATACAGTTTGGTTATATTTTTGAAAGTAATTTAATGAGATTGCTGTCACAATCCGTACCAACTTTAGATAATTGCAATTCTAACTAACTTAAGAATTTAATAAAAACTCAAAAGTTGAATAGTGCGGCATAGGAATTTGATTTTAAGCTACTGGTTACGTGATTATCGTGAAACAAAAATGTATGGCAGACATTCATAATAAAATACAGTTTGTTCGAATTGACTCTCCGCGTCCTCGTCGTCGTTAGCCGTTCTGAACTACTGCGCTGGTAAAATCACTTTATTGTTTACTACATAAAGAACGAAATTAGTAAAGAAAGTAATTAAGAACTCGATACATTTACGACCCCAATTTTCTTTAGGTACACTAATAATCAGCAGAGCTACTCCAATAGGACAATCTCCTGTCACAATCGTAAGCAAAAACCATTTCCCTATTGTTTTCTCGAATAATTTTCGAATCTAGTCAGATTTCGATCCAATGATCCGATTTAGAGTCGTAAAGATGTTAGTACCTAGATATAAAAGTGGGAAGTCATGGCGGCTGAATGACGTCACTCGTAAAAGTTAAGCGTGTTGGTGCATTACCTGGGAATAGTGTACGTTTAGCTAAACGGACCAGCGAGGTAACTGTGTATCTTGTTTTATGCTTCTTTGCTTTTACTGTGGAGGGGTTATTTCAGGGTTTAGTTAGTAAGACCTTTTTGTTTCGTCAGTTCAAAGCTCATACGGTACCTACCAAAAATAACACTTTTATAATTATTTTAATTGTAAACTTAATCGTGTGCTTTACATACATACATAATTACATTTTTTGTCGGTAAATTTACTTTCCCGTGTTTTAAAGTTAACAAAAAAAAACCGGCCAAGTGCGAGTCAGACTCGCGCACGGAGGGTTCCGTACCATTACGATTTATGACGTATAAAAAAAAAACTATTTACTAGACCTCGTCCAAACCAATTTTCGGTGGAAGTTTACATGGTAATCTACATCATATATTTTTTTTTAGTTTTATCGTCCTCTTATTTTAGAAGTTACAGGGGGGGGGGACACACATTTTACCACTTTGAAAGTGTTTCTTGCGCGAACTATTCAGTTTAGAGAAAAATGATATTAGAAACCTCAATATCATTTTTGAAGACTTATCCATAGATACACGTATGGGTTTGATGAAAAAAAAAATTTGAGTTTCAGTTCCAAGTATGGGGAACCCCCAAAATTTATTGTTTTTTTCTATTTTGTGTGAAAATCTTAATGCGGTTCATAGAATACATCTACTTACCAAGTTTCAACAGCATAGTTCTTATAGTTTCGAAAAAAAAGGCTGTGACACGATCGGACAGACAGACAGACATGACGAATCTATAAGGGTTCCGTTTTTGCCATTTGGCTACGGAACCCTAAAAATACATAAAAAAACCTTCAAGGTGCAAGGTAAATTTAGATACTATAGTAATGAACTAAACTGTATGTATACAAAACAAATCGGTGTGCGTGAGTCAAACGTACGACCGACAAGTTATTTTTTTCATTGCAGAAATTGGGACAGATGAAACTATATTTTGTTTTGATAAAACACCAACTATTTCAAAGCGCAAACAAAAAGGGTACATAAAACATTCCTAGTAAGCAACGCAGACACACGCTGAATTCAAACTGAAGAAAATATCCTTTCCTCGTATCACAACGTAACCCGCACTCCTCTCAGTTAGAAAAAGGAAACAATATTAAACCCATAAATCAAGCCCTCCACAGATCTGCACAAATATGATTCGCTTATAACAAGAGCCCCGGAGCCCTACACATTAAATATTGAAACAGAATGAACGTTACACAGCAAAAGCAATAATCTTTTCAAATATTTCCAACGTAATTTACACATCACATAAACTGGAGCCCTACGTGAGGGGTTAGGGGTGTCGCGCATGGGGCCAAATGGAAATATGGAGTCGATTTGAAATGTCTACTTGATGTGAAGGTCCCTTAACTGACCTGCGTCATATTCTTCACAGCTTCTAGTTTAGGGGTAACCCTATTGATTTTAGATTCTGTTTTATATAGAAATCACTGTATGAAATCTATAACTGATGTTCAAGAAGTAATAAGTAGTATTTTTTTGAAGTAATGATTTCGACTTCGATGCTAGGCGATGCAAGTGGTATACATGGTGGTATACATGGTGGAAATCAATGTTATAAAAGAATTAATTTATTTATCCGATTATTTTAAAAAGTTTTATCGTTATCTAGTGCAGTATGTTTTTATTTAAATCGAAAGTATGTACTAAGACATGCATAATTATATTATTTTGATGTGTAATAAGTTAATGGTAAGGTGTAATATTTGTTAGTATGCGTTAAAAAAATGTTTTAAAAGAGGCCGGAGTTTTTGTAGCGGAGACTAAGCCTAAATAAGGCTGTATTGTTAACATTAATTGTGTTTCCCGTGATATATGTGCTACGTGAGTGTCTACGGCCGGTCTACGCCGCTACGAGATTTAAGCTACGAGCTACGAATGCCGTAGCAAAACAGTGATTTGTAACAAAAAGCTTCAGTGAGTTTCAGCAATGAATTTAAGTACAAAGGAGTCTTGTTATGTTAAAAATGGTCACCCATCTACAGAATGATTATGGAGAGTATAGCTTAACCTTGCAGGTAGATTCAATCTCACGTCTAAGTAGTTAACTAAGTTAATTCCCCTTTTCACTCACACTCATTCCCTTTGTTCACATTTCTGTACCACCATTATCAATATAATCTTATCGCAACAACCTCTAAGTACACACATGTAAAATAACTGATATTTGCAGTGTTAACAAGATACTAAGTAAGTCGATAGTAACAATTAAGTTGTGCGGTGTTGAGGGGTGTTTTAATGGCACCTCGAGTATGTGTGAGACAAATATGAGAAACTTCAATTATAATTGTGGTTATTGTTGCAGACATATGGTAAATGATGATAAATGATATGATAAGATGTACTGCGCCGGTCACAGGCAATTTGGGATAAAATAATGATGATGATGATGATGATGATTTTATTTAAACAGATCTTTAATTAGATTAGAAAAATGATGTACTGACACGAATTGAAAGGAATATGCTGAGATGGTTCGGTCATGTTAAGAGAAAAATTGCAGGACGATTAACAAAAGGAATTTATAAGGCAAAAGTCGGGAGAGGTCGCCCTAGAGGGACATACATCGATCTTAGGCGAGGTCCTCCAAAAAGGTCAGGTGAGTAGTACTCACAAATGTGTATGACAAGATGTATGGATATGGAAGAAGCCAAAGAGTTGCAAGAGTCGTAGCAAGTGGAGGTCCGTAGTTTCTGCCTTATCCTATAAAAAAACCAGCCAAGTGCGAGTCGGACTCGCGCACGGAGGGTTCCGTACCATTACGATTTACGACGTATTAAAAAAAACAACGACTTACTAGATCTCTTTCAAACCAATTTTCGTAGAAAGTTTACATGGTAATGTACATCATATATTTTTTTAGTTTTATCATTCTCTTATTTTAGAAGTTACAGGGGGGGGGGGGGGTGGACACACATTTTACCACTTCGGAAGTGTCCCTCGCGCAAACTATTCAGTTTAGAAAAATATGATATTAGAAACCTGAATATCATTTTTGAAGACCTATCCATAGATATCTCACACGTATGGGTTTGATGAAAAAAAAAATTTTCGTTTCAGTTCTAAGTATGGGGAACCCCCAATTTTTTTTGTTTTCTTTCTATGTTTGTGTAAAAATCTTAATGCGGTTCACAGAATACACATTCACACCTTTTTAGGGTTCCGTTTTTGCCATTTGGCTACGGAACCCTAAAAAGGTGTGAATGTGTATAAAACCCATAAATATAACTTAAAAAAAAAACTAACCAAACACTAGCATCCCTAAAACTTAAACTATGGATTTCCGAATCAATTCGAGACGCTTGTTAGCTAGAATTAATTCGGAAGCTATCTGAACCTCTAACCAAACTACACGGCTCGCAACTTTCTCATTACCGAACATTTGGCTAAAACAACCTCTCTCGATACTGATTTAAAACGCAATTTAACTATGTTCAGAAGTACCACTATCTATACATACATACATACATACAAGGTGCCGATTTAGTCACCTGTACCGGCATTGCTCATAATACACTTTGTGACAAAAATGTGTGTAAAACCTGCATTATTGGCTAGTAAGAGTTCCTGTTTTCGTTCGCTTTAACAGTGTTATTAGGAGTTTTTTCTATAAAATTCTCAATACTAACTCTGTGTTTGCAATTGTGCTCGTTTAATAGCAATAAGCTTGCCTATTACAAAGCACAGTGCAGTGAAATGCAGTGCAGTGGTAGCCTTGTGATATGACCATAGGACTGCCATGTCAAATGTCTCGAGTTCGAATCCAAGGCACGCATCGCACGTATTAATACTTAATTATCACGTGCTTAAACGGTGAAGGAAAACATCGTGAGGAAACCTGTATGCTTGAGAGATTTTCTCGTGTGAAGTCTGCCAACCCGCAGTAGGCTAGCGTGGTGGACCATAGCCTAATCCCTCTCATTGTGAGAGGAGACCCGTGCCCAGCAGTGGGACAATATATGGGTTGATGATGATTACAAGGCACTAACGTTTTGGTGAACTTTAGATGTGAAATGAGCACACCTCTGCCTAACGCTCCAGGGAATAGGTACATATGTGATGAAGACCACTGTTTAAAAACATAATGATCCCACTTATTAAAATTATTATAATAATATTATAATATTACAGAATACATCTACTTACCAAGTTTCAACAGCATAGCTCTTATAGTTTCAGAGAAAAAAATATGTGACATATTATAATATTATAATAATTAAAATTATTATAATAATTAACTTATTAAAATGTAAATGTGAGTACACGTATCAGATGTATAAATAACTTCTCTGACAGTTTTGAGTATTTCACATGACCTACACAAATGTCCTGCTATCTGGTATCGTTGTGCGACGGGTCGTTGAGCTCCCTATAAAATGGTTGAGCTACACGATGACTGATGTATGCGTGCCGTCAGTTAGGACAGGTCAACTCAAAGCTGCTATGGCTCTTTCTTCAAAAGGCCTGTTCAGATTTTGCCCTACATTGTTAAACTCGCATATCTAACAACAACTATTGTCTGGACTTTAAAAGAGACCATGATTCTCTGAGTTTGTTTCGACGTTTCTTCTCAGAGGTCGTCAGATAGGAAACGTCGGCGCCATCTAGTTAAAAAAAATGTAAAAATCGACTTGTAAAAGTGTCCTGAAAAGATCTATTTACAGAAATAAATATCATTTCATTTCATTTCTTCTATATTTAGTGTAGAACTTCTTCATATAACTATATGGTGGTGTTAGCCCGAGGGAACCTCTCAGTACCTAATATCTCGCTGCTATTAATTTAATAAGCGCGCTCGCTCGGTGCCGCGCCGCGTTCGCTATATTAGCGCATTAAAGAGTGCACTCGGTAATCCGCGCTTGAATGAGGCTTAGATGGAATACGTCTGAGCGTGTCAGTTAGCTTATTCGAAATTTCAAATGCATTTATTCTGATGTAGATATAACATACTATCACGCCTGCATTCCCCGAAGGGTTAGGCAGAGGTGTACTTGATGCACACCCACAGTTCGCCCGTATGTTTAGGTCCCATGTAATAGAGGGCGAGCTTATTGGCATTCACTGGGCACAAATCCAGACTCAGGGCTGCTACTGACAATTTCATAGAAAAACCCAATAACATTGCTCGACCTGAAGATCGAACCCAGGACCTCTAGCGTAGCAGTTGCGATTGGGACCACTAGACTAACGAGGCAGTTACAGACTGATGTAGATATGACTGGCCAATAAGTTAATAGGGGTTCAACTTTAAAGCTGCATTAGAAAAGTGCACGTTTTCTATAAAATAGGATTTCGTTCTTAAGTACCATTCGAACTGTCTCATTTCCAGCTGCCATGGCCATATTCATTCTTAGTTGTTAGACATTTCTTTTCTTTTCTTTCTTTTCTAAATTCGAACATATTGATGCTAAGCTAAGTTTAGTCTTCTGCTATTCAGTCAGTGACCAACTCTGGGAGTTGTAGGTAAGAACTTAATGTTATCTAAGTATTAATTATTAATGAACATCTCAAACGCATGTAACGCAAAACAGGGGTAGAGGGAGCCCAAAGAAAAGATGGATGGATTGTGTGATGGCTGTTATGATGGAAAAGGGATTGAATGATGAGATGACGACTAACATGGATGAAAGAAAGAAAAGAACAGGCTGCGCCGACCCCAAATAAATTGTGAAAAGGGCACGAAGATGATGATCTCAAACAACAATTATTAGGCCTATATGACAACTGTCAAAAGTGAATAAATTATGATCGGTTACGTTAGTGTATGTAACTATAAGTAAGTTGTTATATTAGCCTAATAAATCTCCAAAATTGTATATTGAATATCCTTCGAAGTATTTTTTTAAATTATTGTTGACATGAAAATTTAGATTTGCCAGTAGTCCGGATCAATGTGTGAGATAAACCTGTGTTTATTTAACATGGTCAAAACGTAAAATCACAAACGGACCAGAAAGGTTTCATTATACGAAACAAATTACATTATTATAATCAACAACCTTCTCAGAAATTCAATGAAAACAAAAGTTTTAAATCCTAATTACCATCTTACTGGAATATATTACCGTTCATAATGAATGCAAACGTCAAAACTTTTATATATTTTAGCCAAAAGATAACTTTGTTTAACAAACACAAAGGGATCACAGAGATGAGTGACATAATTCCCTCCTTATTTATTTTCTATAAAACAGGCGTATTCTGCAGATGATACTTTAACATACCATCACGCCTGTATTCCTCGAAGGGTTAGGCAGAGTTGTACTGTGTACATCGCAGTTCGCCAGTATGTTTAGGGCCCATGTAATAGGGGGCTACGCCGTACTATACCACAGGTATCGGTTTTGTTTTATAAAAAAGTTTCCACATTAATATTATTTTAAAAACAAAACCGTTTTCCGCAACTCCACGACAAAGCACGCATTTTGCGTTGATCATCGATACCTAGGGTATTAGATATAGTAGAGTAGTAGGTAGATTCCATGATGAATTGATATAAAAAAATAAACAGTATACGTATAAAATTGTCACTTAGTAGGTACGAAGCGCGATTACTTACCCCATGCATAACACAGAATTAATAATTTTATTTTTCGAAGCAAAGTCTTAGCCTTGTCTGTTGGATTTCTCAATCGCATATGTAGCTTTGTAATAATGCCATTGTTCTGGATGTATTAAGGTTAAGTAAGGTTAAGTTTAAGTATTAAGGTTAAAAAAAAATATCATCGATTTCAACTGTCCACTTCTTCACAATAATATTTTTTTACGATATAAATGATGTCCACCGAAAATAAAGTGACTTAATCGGCTTACATTGGCTGGCATTATTCGTATATCAAAAAGCCAGTTTTTTGCGAACACCTACTTACTTTTTGTACTCTATCAGCATTTTATTCATACTTGAATCTAAAACTGATTGTACCCAGCTCAAGCCCTAAAGAGCATTCCAGTCAGCGATTTTTAAAAGGCTTTTAGTGGCCGTTATTAATTAAGTCTACTTGCTATGAGTAGGCCAGTCCGGCGAGGCTGCGGGGCCCAATTAAAAGGGCCCGCTCCAATGATCATAGAATAACAACAAATAACAAAATGGTTATTTTGTTGCTCAAACATTCGTGCCTCTAATTAGAGGTTTGTTAATCATTAATCTACATACTTTATAGGACACACGTTGTGAAATTGATTGTTTTATGTGCCATTAGTGATCCTAGGCTTGTGCGGTATTCTGCAATTGTTTGAGTCTCAGGCGATGCTAATAAAGCCATTTAGACATGACAGACAGAGGCATATTCCAGTTTCATTCTTAATGCTAGTTAATAATCTTTAGACCTTCAGACCAAGGATTATTTTTCGAGGTGGTAGGATTCTGTTGGGTTCATCTGGGTTGGTTTCACGGTTTAAGCAATAATTTGATAACACTATTGTAGTCCGGTTTGAATCAAATCAATAAAGTCAAATGTTTTTATTTCAAATAGGTAAGCTTTTACAAGGGTTTATGAAACGTTATTGACTGCACGGTTCCAAAAAGTTCTTAAAATGAAGGGTGAAGTGGTATAAATATCTGATTTCTCACGATAACATCGCGCGAGTGATATGTAAGATAAGATATTCAGATTCATTTGGTAAGATTTGAAGTTAAACCCAATAAAATTGAGCACAAACTAGGAAGAACAAAAGATATAAAAATATACAACAAACAATATCAAACCTTGCCTATCAAACACTTGTATATATACCTAGCAAAGCAATATATACTACTGTTTATTGGAAAACAAAGTTTGCACAAAGGGGTAGTCGACGTGTTAACTAAGTTATCAAGGTAATAATAGTATTGGCAAATAATTAGTCAAGTGTCGACACCTAATAGTTGGTTCACGTTATTTGATTAACTACGGAAACCACCCTGCAAGAGGTTTCTCATAAAAATGATCTCTTGAATATGGTATATTAATACTCATATGTCTACCCCAGTTATTGTCTTCCGACGATGATCCACGATTCATTTAGGTCATATTCGTATATATTGCATTCGATATAATGTGTCTAAAAAAGCTTACTAACAATGTAGGTCGCGCATTACTAGCATTACTGTTACCCCTCGTACTAGCTTGTGTTACGAATGGGTTCACGTCGGTAGTGCAATGGGTGGGTTTCGAACGAGCAACCACAATCATTATCCCAAATTCTTTGAATCTTTGCAATAAATCTTTGAATCTTTGAAACCTGACACCATAGCCATTAGGCTACCGACGCTTAATTATTTTCAGCATTATGAAAACGTGTTTCCGAATCAAGCAGGACATGAAAGTTGGAGACTACAAAGGCGCTAATCCTGAGGTCAAATTGCAAAATGTCTTTGAAAAACTTTTTGTATGTTTAAATGCAAAATAAAGTAGCTAACATACCATCACGCCTGTATTCACCGAAGGGTTAGGCAGAGGTGTACTAATGTACACCCACACTTTGCCGGTAATTTTAGGTCCCATGTAATAGGGGGCTTGCCATTAACCGTGCACAAATCCAGACTCCGAGCTGCTACAGAGAATTTTCTAGAAAAAACCCAATAACACTTGCTCGAACTGGGAATTGAACCCAGCAGTTCTAGCGTAGCATTCGCGCTTAGGACCACTAGACTAATAAGGCAGTCTACGTTTAATGTTGTTTAAGAACATTAAAACAAAATTAAGATATCTAGATACGTATTACCATCCATGCCAAATTCCCCACTGTCACAATTCTGCCAAGCAAACAGCTGTATGACATTACAGATACAAATTACAAATGGCATTTCCTATAATAATATGTGGTTCACTGCAGGCGTGATAGTTGGGGAATTGGGGCAATTTCATGCCCTTGTGAGGTGGCGTACCGTCGGTTTGGGGATGTCGGAACGTACAGTCGCCATCAGGTCAAGGTATACAAAACCGTAAAATTTCTCCAAATGATTTTAAACCTTAAATTGTTGATGATAAAGTTCAAAATCAACTGTGAAAATTTGACATTTTGTGGTAACTTGATGTGGCCTCCATACCTACGACCGAGTACCTACATTACTATTCTTTGATATATCTACTTACCGTTCTTTAACAGCAGGTTTAGGCATACTGCTTTTCGTTTTTAAAAAGACGTCGCCCTCACGAGGTCCCTGTGTCGGAGCAGCTTTACAGACATACAATAGCAGCGGCAGTGCCCTAATGGCTAGGGCGTCGGACTTGCAATCATGTGGTTGCCGGTTCGAACCTCACCCATTGCACTACCGACGTGGACTCGTAATACAAGCATTTAGCTTACTACGAGGGGTTAACAAGAATACTAGTAATGTGCAACCCACTTTGCTAGTAAGCTTTTTTGATACTGGACAGATAAACCATACAGTCTACTTACACCTTCATTAAATAGGTATGTAGTACGTCTCCTTAAATTACCGGACTGTATTATAGCACTAATATAGTACCAGCGACTCGACACATGTACTACCTATACGTCGCTCTCCTGCAAGATGGGAGTGATGATTTGCTACAAGATGCTGGTGGGAGCTGGATGCAACAAGCCGAAGATAGGGTGAAATGTTGCTCATTGAGGAGGCCTTCGACCAGTCCAGCAATGGACTGATATTGATGACGATATTAACTTAAGGTGACCTCCTTTTTTATAATTGACATAATGTATGTCATACTTAATTAATTATCCATGATACTGAAGTGTATGGTTTACGTACCTATCTGGTTTCTTTTAACATTTGCATGCCAAGTTGTGGTGGAATATATGGGACTATTTATTTATTATTGCCACCTTTAAATGTATACCTATGTTCAGCAAATAAATGTATTGATTTGATTTGATTTTGATTTGATAATGGACACTACAGGCTATTTTCTACCCCTAACTTAAGATACCCTGTCATTTTGGTTGTCTCTAATCTAAGACTGCCTCATTAGTCTAGTGGTCCTAAACACGACTGCTACGCTAAAGGTCCTGGGTTCGATCCCCAGGTCGAGCAAAGTGTTATTAGGTTTTTCTATGAAATTCCTAGTAGCAGTTCGGAGTCTGGATTTGTGCCCGGTTAGTGGCAATAGGCTCGCCCCCTATTACATGGGACCTAAACACACCGGTGAAATGTGGGTGTACTTTAGTACACCTCTGCCTAACCCTTCGGGGAATACAGGCGTGATAGTAGGTATGTCTAATCGCTAAGGGTAAACAAGTGAACGAACGAACTAAGAAATATGACACTGTCTGCACGCATGTAAGTATATGTATTGATACAAAAGCAACTTATGTACCTGTTTACGTACTCAACGTCTGACTCGTAATAGGTAATTATAGAATGTACCTAAGTACCGGTATTGTTCCTTTTTTGTGGGGTAGTTAAGTATTGATATTCTTCTGATTTCATCGTCATTGATATTCTGATTCAATTGAATATTTATAACAAGTCCCAGACATAGGTAATATTCTCAATATACTTATTTGATTTTTCTGAGGTTATGAATGTTGTTAGCTTTTACGTAAAATGACGTAATATTTACACGTGGTATGGCTAAATAGATTCAGTTATGAGGAGAAAAGTCTCCGCTCCGCGCTGCATACAAAACTAATTTGGTCCTAACTTGAATTTTAACCAATGAAAGTCTTCAGAAATTGTGCTTGTGCGTGTGTTACTACAAAATTTCAAAGTACGAGCTACAAGTACGAGCTCAAAGATTGGTAATTTTCGATAAAACGACCCAAGATTATGCAAGTATTTCAAGATAATGTATCATAAATACAGAACCATTCTGACTCATGGAGTCCCCAGATTATATAATGAATATCCTTTTTGCAACAAAATGTCTACGTAATTTACTAACTACATTAAAAGAGTAATCGCCAAATATTGGAACAAGAAATACGTGCGGAACTGTTGCAAATGTACAGTTGTTTCACTCGTTGGGTAGGCGTTCGTATCGTGATCGAGAGAGACGGCGAAAACAATGCAACGTTGTCGCATTCCCAAGGGACACTCATCTTAATCAAAAGACTGTTAGTATCATCACTGATATTGTTAGCTGTCTCCGGATCAATATTCATACGTGTTTCAAATATTCTCTTATTGTTAAAGACAATTTCCAGCATAGAACATAATTTATCGAGAACACTCTCTGTATATCTAAACCATTTAATTTCTAGATTACAATACAAACGATAATGCACCCTATCAATATCAACACACAAGTGCAGTCATTACCAGGCACTCGCGTAAAATACCGCTCTTAGATAACGCACGGAGCGATCAAATTCATCCCATAACGATCCATTGCTCGCTCACTATGAATAATTCATATTACGCCGCACAGAATCCCATTAACGCATCCCCATGTAAGTGGTATATGTTTTGTGTGTCGTTTTTACAAAGATTGTTTCTGCTTGGATGTAAATATTGAATATCAAGTGGCAAACGAGAGGCTTGTGTTCACTGCATTATTTATCTGTTGAGGTTTATGTATCTACTGTGAATTGAATTTCTTTATGGGAGAGGGTGTTGTTAAATTCACGAGAAGTTTACATCAAGAGCGAGTTAGTTTGAACGACATTAAATAACCAACAATTGCTTTATTCTAAAAAAAAACACCTTTTATAGTGTGGAAATACTGCACTTTACTTCCTTTCCTATGGGTCCGGTCCATGAGACGCGTGGATCAAAATTGCCACAACCACTACAGGCAAAATCATATTTTACCTACTCTAAATACATTTAAAACGTAGAGCGCCATATCTAGGGCGGAGTACACCGATAAATCAAATCACTGCGGGCAATTTGGCGTGAAACTTATTTCCTATATTTTATTAGATTTTCTGAGTAACTGCATTAGGATGGCAAGAAAAATATTTCAGAATTGGTAAATAAACCAATATATTTAAAAATGTTGTATGCCATTAGTATAAGAGATTAAGATACTAGTACGGAAACAATATTCTGAAATATTGTATCAAAAGGATAAGTAAAATTTTCATTTAAACTGTTTTTTAAATTGAGTGTCACTTCTGTTTTATAATCAATTCTCCAGCCAGTAGCTTCTTATCGCGAATTAACATTAGCTTATCAGGAAAAACAAATGGCCCACACTCAGACTTCATTACTAAGGGTTAACAGACCGAGTAAAGTCTCTCAGTTATCACATTAACAGCAGTGTTTACAAAAAATTAACATGGTGAAAGTTGCAGTGGTTACCGGCTCCAATAAAGGAATTGGTTTTAGTACAGTGAAAGGGCTCCTGAAGAAGTTTCCTGGAGTAGTATTCCTCACTTCACGAGACGATGGCAGAGGGAAGGCAGCCGTCGCCAAACTGAACAGCCTTAATCTCCATCCAGAATACCACCAGCTCGACGTCACCGACCGAAACAGCGCAGCCAAGTTCAGAGATTACGTCAAAAAGAAGTACGGAGGTATCGACATCTTGGTGAACAATGCTGCCGTCTGCAACTTGTCTGAATTGTATCCGGGCTACAAAGAAACCAAAGAAATCATCGACATAAACTACTTCAGCTTCTTCATTATGCAGGAGTTTTTATATCCCCTCATGAGAGACAACGGGCGCATCGTTAACATTTCCAGTGACTGCGGACATTTATCCAACGTGAGGAATGAATATTGGATTAAGAGACTATCCAGCAAAGACTTGCAGGTAAAAGATATTAATGATTTTGTGAACTGGCATTTGGACGCAGTCAAGAATGGAACTTTTAATCGTGATGATTTCGCTGATGATGGAACTATAGCTGCTTACAGAGTAGCTAAGGTAGCCGTCAGTGCCTTGACTATTGTTCAGCAAAGGGAGCTTAAGGCCAGGAACATTGCTGTGAACTCCATGCATCCTGGGCTAGTGCGGACCGATATGACGAAGGGAGTCGGTTTCTTTGACTCAGATCAAGCGGCTGAAACTCCGCTGTATATGGTGTTGGAGGCTCCGGACTCCATCAAAGGGGCTTATATTTGGTACGACAAAAAAGTATTGGATTGGTACGATCCGAAGGCTGATTGGTACTTTAAGTCTGAGACGTATCATGGATAGACTAGACGGTATGCTGATTCCACAAGTATAAGTTTAATGTATTTGTTCATATTAATATTCAGAAGAACTAACGACTATTTCTGTCCTAGGTCAAGCAATGATTTTAATTATAACAATTTAATTATTAAATTTTAAATAATTTGATTTTGAAATAGGTATAATTTTTGTTATAAGGTGTAATTAAGAATGTTAAATTATATCATATTTATGATACCTTAGCAGATAAGTAGTTCGTTTCGTTACCTAAACGAAATAGTGCTTATTGTGCTTGATTAATTACACATTTGACATTGTTCAAGGTTAAGTACTCTTCGATAATAATAATATTATGATGTAATATAATTAATGGAAACAAGAAATAATGTCTATATTTACATTACTGATAAGTAGAAGACCTACAGTGCACTGTGAGAACTTTGTATTACCTATATATCTATTAATAGGATACATAAATGTAACGTCATAATTTGTAGTTGGTAGACAATAAACCTGCATGGTAAGAAGTGAGAGTTGCTAATTTGCTGAAACTGTTTACTCATTCTTGTTTAACGATATTCAAAACAGTGATCAACATAAAAGCAAAAGTTTAAACATTATCTACTACCGCTAACCTACATAACTTTATTGAAGTACTCCGACACTTCAATCAACCTGATACACCACAGATAAGTAATACAACGATTAAACTACCATTAAAGCACGAAACTTGTACAATTACCTACAATAATTCAAACTTTTGCTTCTTCATAAGCAATTTCCCGAATTCACATGTCTTCGTAACACACTTGACAAACGAAAACCAACTTTATATTATATGCTGGAAAGTTTAACATGGTTTACATGTGTGTTTTGAAATGATAATACCCAAGTGAATATTAACGCGACTGCTAATGGAGTAATGGCACTCGTACATATGAATAATTCACGTATTGAATTAAAGCGAGCCAACTTTTGTTCTGTTTACACTGGAATTAAAAAGTTTCCCAGCCCGTGCAGGGCAGGGATGGGAGGCGGCATTGAATTCGCAAAAGCGGCAATTTCCGTAGAAAGCGTGGCGACACACGGGAAGTACGGTGTGAACGGCCAAGCTGCTTTAATTTAAGAATCGAAAAATGAACCAATCCCAAGTCATTCTCAAATTGAAGTTAACTCAAAAAAATAAATGCTGTGGAATAAGTATGCGTTAGAAAATTTAAATAAACTTAACTATTATTAACTTGGCAATCTTAATAATTTTGGGCGAATCCTTTATTTTACACCAAAATCTTAGCTACGATTTTGGAGCAAAAGTTTTAATACTCAAATTGCAAATAAGTAATTGTTGATGTCGCAATTTTTGCTGCCATGTAAAATGTGTTATAGCCGAACAGTTTGCGAAAAAAAAATGATTTGGCGCTCAAGACTGTACGAGCTGCCTTAACTTGTCAAGCGGCATATTGTAGACACAATGCAAAATCTATTGTTATGTCCTCATGAGGAACCTGTATGCATTGACGGGTTAAGGGCGATCTAACATCAGCTTCGGATGGACTTAATACCGTCGAGAAAACCTCTCAGGCATCTGGCAGTTCCAACAATTCCTAATGATATTTTCATTCACGACCGAGTAATAATTTAATTTATTAGTACGATCATGATTACGAAATCTCAGAGGTGCGTAGGAAGGTAGTACCTACAGTCTAATTATTGATGTAATAATAATTGCTTATTTTTTATTATTTTTTAGCATTAAATATTGCGAAATTTTCACAAAGAAATGAATTTTCTAATTAAAGAAAATTTCTAGTGAAAGAAAAAATCGATCTCAGGCAGGGTTTGAACCTGCATCCCTCTGGTTAAGTACACCAGACGCTTACAGACGGTGTAATTAGAAAATTCATTTCTTTGTAATAATAATTATTAGATTAGATCAAAATAATTATTAAGAGATTTCAATAACAAGAAACACAAAAGATAATTACCTATATTGTATGTTAATTATAATTTATGAAACAATAACATGTTATCATATCTAATCTCATTTTTAATCTGGGTAACAAAAATATTGCATAGCGTTAAATGAATGGTTTCCAAAATTATCGTGACGTCATGTAGGCAAACATGTAATTAAATGAGATTAACGTTTAATTTATGCATTAGCTTATCATATTCGGGTTGAGCGTGTTACAGTAAATCACGATATTAATACCAGTTAATCGGTTACATACATAATTATATAGCAGTGAAAGCCTAGTGATAAGAGTAGGACTGCCAAGTCCATAGGTCTCGAGATTGATTTTTTTATGGGGTAACTCGGCAAACGAGCAGGTGAGCTACGTGATCATAAGTAGCCATCGCTGCCCCTGGACATCTGCATTACCAAAGCAGTTCTAGATGTGTTTCCGAAGGGAAAAGGGAGGGGAAGGGAGAAATTGGGCCTCCGGCGCTCCACACTCACCGTAGGAAACGCAACAGTATACATACTACTACTTGACGTCGATATTCTGTCGGATACGGTGGTTTATAACCTAACCGTTCTTGTTCTGAAAGGAGACCCGTGTCAGGCAGTGGGACGTAAATTAGGTGTTGATGATATAAACAGTTTTTTATATAGAACTAGCTGTTGCTCGCGTATGAATCTGTATCTTGAGAATCGATACTGATTCTCAGCCATATTCATATTTTTACACCAACACGTATTTTATGATACGTGTTGGTGTAAAAATAGAATGGATTGGTTTTGCGAATTTGGTGTGAAACCAACACGACAGACAGATTTACTTTCGCATTTATAATGTTAGTACAATAAAAATAAAAATCATCTATTTAATACTCATCTGCATCTCACGTCTCCTAGCTTCGTATACAAAGCAGTTCCGTCCAAACTGTTTCGCCGTATTCCTCTCGTAAAGTGTGTGAAGGTAATGTGATGTGGTTATGTCAGCAAGTTCGCGACGAAATTAGATGTGAGTCGAGAGGTTCAGGCAAGTTTTGTGATAGTACGGCTCCGGGTGCATTGTGCGGCCCGGGCAACCTTGCCCGGGTTAAATTGAGGGTGCGGGTAAATCCCAGCCATCACGCCTGGCTTGCGATGTGAATACGGGCATAGAAAATAGTTGAGATAGTAAAATTGGGTAAGGAAAATGTGTAAGTAATATTTTCGATATTTTTGCAATGTGTGTTGTGATACATCTCCATGGAGCAAGGCCAAGGCTTGGCATCGGTGAATCGGAATCCTGTGAATCATCTTTACTCACAAATTCAGAGTTCTCTTATCAGTACAGTGGTTTCATACATTCAAAATCAATCAATGGTGTTGATGAATGTCAATTTTGACGTTGATACGTCTTACTACAGGTGTGGATAAACATTGAAGCGGCATTAATCGTGTACCTCAGAAAACTTGATTCTGACAGAGATGTTTGGGTAGAATATTACTTGTAAAACCTGTTATTAGGTTTTTTAATGTTAGTTTGCAGCATTCTAAAAGGTGACAAATTATCTTGACTCAAGTTTACAGTCCAACAAATAAATACTATAATATTTCTTACTAGAAGATTATCTACACAAGTCCCCCCTCCGCCTCTATATCTTTCAGCGCTGCTCGGTCGTCACGCGTGCATAACCCATCCGTAGTACATTTGCGGCCGCTCGGTAAATACGTCCGACTTCCGAGGTTTAAGCTGCAAGAGAACAGAGGTATGTAGGAGACTGGTGGCGCGGGTGGAGAGTATTACTCAATATATTTTTCTTGAACGTTTTAAAAACAGGACTACTTACTACTTGAAATGTATTATAGTCTACGTCTAAAGATCCCCGAGTAACGAACCTAAGTCTTACTTATTGTTGAATGAATGAATGATTTATTTGCGAGAATATAGGTACATTCACATGGTTAAATAATTAGAGTCTCACTATATTCGACTTAATAGCCGTGCAAATATTTTAGTTTTACAGTCATGCTTTGCTAGTATTCATAACATTAGATTAAAAATATCAATTACATTTATTACATTTGTCATAGTCAAGACAGTCAATTTTATTATATAAACAATGTCAGAAAATTTACATTTAATTAATTATGTCTCTATGTCAATTTGAAGTTTAAATAGTCATCTATTGAATAAAAACATCTGTCACAAAGCCAATTGTATAGTGTTCTGCTAAATTCTAAGTCATTCAAGTTTCTCAATTTTTCGGGTAGTTTGTTATAAATTTTCACCGCCATGGGGTAGCAATTTTTGTTACATAGCTTTAATCTACTTCGAGGCATTATTAAAGGTTTTTGTGTTATTTTTCTTTCAAGTGGAGCCTTGTCATCCTGCTCAAAAAGCGATATGTGGTTTCTGACAAATTTGCACATTTCAAAAACATATATGGATGGAAGTGTGAGTAGACGTTTATCTAAAAATATTGGTCGACACGAATCAGTCCATTTAAGACCATAAATTGACCTAATGCATTTTTTCTGGGCTATAAATGTTCTCTGGGCGTCTGTAGAATTTCCCCATATGATTATACCATATCTCAGTACTGAGCATACATGACTGTGATATACCATTAATGCTGTTTCTGTATTTGTAATGTTTTTTATTTTGCGAAGTGCATATACAAATTTATGAACTTTTTTACAGACAATATCAACATGAGATTTCCAATTACAGAAACTGTCAATACTTATTCCTAGAAATTTTATGTCATTTACTTCATCAATAATATTATTATTATATTTTAATGGCAATTCTATTGTGTCCTTTTTATTTCTTTTATTATTATATGTCAAGTATCTCATAAATTTCGTTTTATCAGTATTTATTTCTAAATTATTTAAAGTAAGCCAGTCATGTATGTCCTTTAAAGCTCTATTTGTGACATTTACTGCCTGTTCACTAGTGGCCTCTTTAGTTAAAACAGTTGTGTCGTCTGCAAATAATACTATGTACTGGTCTGTTGATTCTGGTAATTCATTTATATATGCTATGAACAATATCGGGGCAAGCACAGTCCCTTGCGGTACGCCATATTGATTTATTAAATATGGAGACCTATAGGTTACCCGAGTGTTTGTGTCTGGGCACATTTTTACAACCTCTGTGCATTGTTTTCGACCTCTTAGGTAGCTTTCATACCAGTTGTAGGCAGGGCCTCTAATACCGTATTGTTCTAATTTATTTAGTAATTTATCATGTTCACAAAGATATTAATTTTCTAGTGAAAGAAAAATTCGGCCGGTTAATTACACCGGACACTTTACCAACTAAACTACCGAGACCACTGCCTGTGATGTCGAATTTCTCTTCCACATTTAAGTCTTTTAGGTGATGTCACAAGTAACTTTAAGATGACGTTACATACGTTTACGACTGTATTCCCCGAAGGGTAAGGCAGAAGTGCACTAATGTACACCCACACTTCACCGATATGTTTAGGTCGAAAGTAATAGGGGGCGAGCCTATTGCCATAAACCGGGCACAAATCCAGACTCCGAGCTGCTACTGGGAATATCATAGAAAAACCCAATAACACTTCTCGACCTGGTAATCGAACCCCGGACCTCAAGCGTAGCAGTCGCGCTTAGGATCACTAGACCAATGAGGCATTTTAGATTATGTTACTTATTGTTAATGTCCCGGAGAGTCGAGCACAGAGCGTGGGAGCCTAATGGCTTGGGCGTCAGACTTGCGATCATGTGATTGCCGGTTCGAAACTCACCATTGCACTACCGACATGAACCCACTCGTAATCCAAGCATTAAGCTTAGCACGAGGGGTTAACAAGAATACTAGTAATCTGCGACCCAAATTGCTAATCATCTTTTTTTAAAAAAAACAGATGTAATGACAAAAACAAGGCAGCCATGGTACACCCACGAAGCAGTCTGCTCTGATAATTCGATCATAATAACCTCGGCAAGCAGTTCTCTCTTACTCCACCACACCGTAATAGACACTAAACTAGATATTATTTCAGGAGTGAGTTGCCCCGCTGTAAAATTCCTGTGAAAATTCATTGCCTGGCTTTAAAAAACTTGTTTTATATCTCAAGAATTTTCCGCTTACTCTAAAATGGTTTTACTACTTCAAATAATAATTATGAGGTCTTACAGGTTGGCGTGAAATCCGCCGATAAAGTTTACCGTTTGTGTATGAAAGTAAGCTTGAAAATACAAAATATATATATACTGTATGACTCGATTTGTTGTGTAGAGTTTAACTTACACTATTATTATTCTAGAATCAATACAAATAAATATTAATGTATCCTGGATGCGTTTACAAACACAAATTGTCACATACACGAGCACCGAAACCCATAATACCCACCCACCTATCTGCAGACCATAAAATGTTTTGTGTGGGGATTGAACTCGCCATCCCTTTCTTTAAAACATAACATACCATCACGCCTTTATTCTCCGAAGGGTTAAGCAGAGGTGTACTAAAGTACACCCACATTTCACCGGTAGGTATGTTTAGGTCCCATGTAATAGGCGAGCCTATTTGTAATAGGAGGCGAGCCTATCATCCCCTCTTTTTATTGTTCGGAAAATTCTGATGGATTATCTGCCATCTGTGGAGGCGGTAGGTTATGTACCGACTAAAAACTGCAGATGCATTCCCATAGCTTATAGTCATGTAAATGACCATGACATGCTGTGGTCCAGCAACCATTGCAGCACCATATAGGGCGAGACCTTGCCTCGCCTCGTATCCGAATGCGCGCTTTTGGTTGGCGGACTAACCTACCATCCCTAGCAAAGCCATTCTTCATGTGTATGGATAGGATTCATCTACCTATAATAATATTATAAAGAGATAAAGTTTGTGAGGTTGTACGGATCTAATGAATCGATTTTGAAAATTATTTTACCAATAGAAAGCCACATTATTTGTGAGTGTCATGGAAAGAAAGATACATTTTTTATAATTTAATTTTTCGACTCACACAGAACACAGATTAACAAACAGATCTAAACAAGCAAGATGTTAGCAGCATTGCACAAGGCTACTAAAAAAAGGATATTATTAAAACTAAATAAAATTATAATAAGCAATACATTAAAAGTTAACAATAAAAGGAAGAGAATAGTGTGTGTTTCAAGCCTGTTACGTATTAAATTATTAATAAATTAGTCGGTCAGTCTAAAAGCTATATTGCCCAACGAAGTGGGCTGGGGTCAGCTAGTTCATTCATAACTTAAATTTTGTTTCTGTGAACCTCGCGGCCTCCTGTCCCTCAGGACCCGTACATGGTCAGTATATCCACGCTTTGCGCAAAAAGCCTCGGCTGCTTATGCAAATATCTGCATAATTATGCACATTTTTGTGTTTAAATCTACATGTTTATGCTACCGTACATTGCGGTTGTGACCACGACTCGTTATTTTATTTGATTAACGACCACGTATTGCGTTTTACGAGTTTTTGTGACACTGATAAGGTTTCTTTACTAAACTGTATGTTAATTGGCATAGTGCACATGTTTAACGATAATGGGATGCAGCAGGCAGTACTTTTGCATACAAAAAAACAACAGTGTTTTTAAAGAAGTGACAAAAGAAATATTGTCAAAAAAAAAGTATGTCATGTTTTTATTACACAGAGTAGTAACACAACTTCACTCGCCTAGAGTTCAATTTAAGTAGTCTCAAAATGGACTTAAGCAGTTAATAAGTTTATACAAATACTGTACAAATACGATTATATAATGGTTTTTTCTATCCTATGTGAAATATACTTATTATTATTATATCTATATTTTATTATTATGCTACGCTAGAGGTCTTGGGTTCGTGTTCCAAAGTGTCCTGGGGTTTTCTATGACATTCTAAGTAGCAGCTCAAAGTTGGGATTTGTGCCCGGTTAATGGCGAAAGGCTCGCCCCCTATTACATGGGACCTAAACATACCGGCAAACTGTGAGTGTACATTAGTACACCTCTGCCTAACACTTCGGGGAATACAGGCGTGATGGTATGATGATACTTTATAATCTGGACAAATTTATGGGATTCTATACTGGTACTCCGATTTTAATCCGGTTGGAGCCAAATTTGCTCAACTTCAGGCAGAAGCTGGTACATAAATAATTTAATGTTATTTCTACCCACAAATTCTTTCCCACAGGACATTGCGTTTGTGGCAAGGGACAAAGCCTTCGAACCGGACAACCGTGACGATTTCCCACGCTATCCTAAAGACTTGTCCCTTTTAATGCGCCAATCCTTATGTCCCATCCTATCTTCTCATGCAACACACTATGTACCTACGATAAAATGTGACTGTTAACATGCCGCTGTGTAGCCGTGACAGCCTAGTGATATGACCATTGGACTGCCAAGTCAAAGGTCTCGAGTTCGAATCCAAGGCACGCACCTCTGACTTTTCGAAGTCATGTGCGTATAAATAATTAATTATCACGCGCTTAAACGGTGAAGGAAAACATCGTGAGGAAACCTGCATGCCTGAAAGATTTTCTTGATGGTGTGTGAAGTCTGCCAACCCGCAGTAGGCTAGCGTGGTGGACTATAGCCTATTCCCTCTCACTCTGAGAGGAGACCCGTGCCCAGCAGTGGGACAATGTAATGGGTTGATGATGATGATGATGATGTTAACATGCACAAGGAAATTGAAAATACGTCTAAATTCATTGAAAAATACGTCATTTTTTAAGAAACTAAAGGCATTATCAGCGTTCTAATATTATAAATGCTTTTGCGGAATTTACTTAATATTTTGAAAAATAAGATATGTTATACATACGGTCACATCACAAAGCATTAGAAAACTTAAAGAAAAAACAAGATGAATGAAATCGGTGAAGTCGTTCTCAAGGGAAACAGAAGATAGATATAGATTCCTCATATTAGTGTTCACACCAGTTTCCACAAACACTGACTTATTGATAGTAGGTACTATTTTCTCCCTATAGTAAAAATATGCCATGCAATTCTTGTGGTAGGTGCTTGTAAAAAACAGTAATCATCATCATCATCATCAACCCATTACATTGTCCCACTGCTGGGCACGGGTTTCCTCTCAGAACGAGAGGGATTAGGCTATGGTCCACCACGCTAGCCTACTGCGGGTTGGCAGACTTCACATGCCGTCAAGAAAATCTCTCAGGCATGCAGGTTTCCTCACGATGTTTTCCTTCACCGTTTAAGCGCGTGATAATTAATTATTAATACGCACATGACTTCGAAAAGACAGAGGTGCGTGCCCGGGATTCGAACTCGAGACCTTTGACTTGGCAGTCCAATGGTCATATCACAAGGCTATCACTGCACAAAAACAGTAATGTAATAACATTAAGTACAAAAATACCTCCAACAAAATAGCTTACCCATTTCCCCCACCCAGCACGTTTGACATGACGTGCCCTTAACCATCTGTCTTAAGAAGGGAAAAATATGATGTCGGGGTAAAAGCCAGTTCCGGTAATAACTACGTATCGTCGATATCAACTGACATTTCTATTGATTGACGTTTGATTAACAATCTCGTTCACCACTACAAAATTGGCTATTCTGACGATATTGTAGCTATTTAACTTGTCAAGCAACAACAGACGTAATATAAAATTAATCGTCATTTTCCGTAGAGAAAATTGGTGAAGTACCTAGTCCTAGGAAATTTTAAGTAGGGGCTCGGAATTTGAATTCAGTTTAGTTGCGAATTCGCCCGCTGTATAACATACCGGCGAACTGTGGGTTCAGTTAACACATTTGCTTAACCTTTTGTAGAATAAAAGCGTGATAGTACGAGTATGTTATAAAAGCTTTGATTTATCTTGATACAAGGTATGAATGGGAATCGACCCCGCTACCTGACACGGCTAATCGCTTAGTTCGCAATAAAATAAATACGTTTGATTCTTTTGTAGTAATGGCTAACAGCTGGCAAATAAAATAAAGCCTATTAATTTTGTTTTAAAATATAATAAAAAGATAGTTTCTGTTTTTGATTTGCTATTGTATAATTTTTATTAACTATTTTGCCTTCAGGACAGTAAAATTATAATATTAAATAGAAAAGTTTTTGTTATTAAATAGATTCCCGGTAACATTGTTATAATATCGGATATTCTGTTGAACTAATCCCTTTATCGGATTAACTTTATGGAGATTTGATGTTTATACATTATTGATTGATTAATATTAATGAATATGTATATTATCTCGACAAGGTATTGGTACCGACTGTTCTATCCATTTTGGAAGCTTTCATTTGTGATAAAGAATGAACATTTAATTAAAAATAGTGTTATTTTTTGCCTGAAATAATCAAAGGTCTTATTCATCAGTCTGATATGCATTCCCTATTCAACTTTATATAGTTACAACTTGTTCAGTAAGTGCCATCGAACATAAGCAAAATTTGTCTACAGACGTCACTATTTTTACATAATATTAAAAAGTCAACAATTAATTTAAAAAAATAAACAAGTCAAACCAAAAACCGCCATAGCTAATTCACGACGGTCAAAATTAGATATTAAAACGTTTGGCTTTTCCCGCCATAACGAGAAAAGGCGAGAAATGTGCGCCGAATTAGCATAATTGGCAATCCCACGCCGGTATTGACGGCAATCTAATCGCCTAATTCCGGAGTGCCAGTCCAGGAATGAAGTTACAAAAGTTAATATTAGTACCGACTGTTCCATCCATTTTGAAGCTTTCCATTTCTGATGAAGAATACATTTAATGGAAATGTTATTTCGATGTTGGTACAGTCGCCAGAACATCAGGTTATAAAAAACTGTCAAATTTCTCCAAATTATTTTAAACCTTATAGTGTAGATAGTTAAGTTCAAAATTAGCTGATAAAATTTGAAATTTTGTGATAAGTAGTGCAATGGGTAGGGTTCGAACCGGCAAACACATGATCGCAAGTCCGATGCCCTAGCCATTAGGCTACCGCCGCTTTGATGTGCTGGTGACCGTACATGTGAGAAATTTAATATAGATACTAAGTTTTCATATATTCCCACAATACAGGGTACAAATTCAATTCAAATATAAGGCAATGTTTTGTTAACCCTTTTGTTGCCGGCAGAGACACAGGCAAAATATACATAATAAATACTGAGTCGTAGACTCTATTGCACGGCGGGAGAGTAAATAAACGAATTTTTCTTCACTTTAGTTTCACGCGCTTATCATATTTTTTACCGACATCAAAAAAGGAGTTACTGTAGAGTTTGACGTTTATTTATTTGTACGTAAGCGCCTTCAAGTTGTTCCAAAATCATAGTTTGATCATCAGCTCTGACATGTAAACTACAAAAAGCGGTAAGTCGGAATTGTTTTGCTATAAATTACATTTTACAACTTATTTTTTCAGTAATTTCATTGGTTAAATTATACCTAATATAAACAAAAAACAATACAATGTTGTTAACGACTTTATTCGGCTGTGACAAGATGAAAAATAAACACGGTAGCTCCACGTAGTTGAGTGAAACTACATCGCCATTGTTTCGGCTAGATTTAATCAAAGTTTGTCTGATAAACGGTGAGCGCTGCCTTGCCACAAACAAGCTTACAATTTGGGTGGAGCCTGATTAGTGAGAGCTTTTAATGTCAGTAAATTAATTTATGGTTAAACATAAATTGGGCTTGTATATAATGTTGTTTGTAGGACCAAAGACCGTACAACAGCGTGTCATCGCTCATATTTTAGGTTGTGAGAGAAGGAAAGTGCTATTTAATCTGCAGAGCGGCGTCTCTGTCTACTGCTTAAAAAATTCTTGCGTTGACACTGTCTGGTATGACCTTAGTTTTCATTCTTGATCCTCAAAGATCGGTTGTCACCTTAGGAGGCGCCGCGATATGTCGGACTCCTATAGAATACAACAGCATTTGAAACAACAAACAAACAGACTATATTATAGTCTATTATATAGTATAGAGGCCTTGGGATTCCAGATATTCGCCATGACCATGACAGATTATGGGGCAAGGCCTGGCTAGACCAGGCCAGAAAGGCGCGTTGGACTCCCCAAGTCAGCCAGCATAGGCCACAGAGCAAAGATCTGGTGAGCCCGCAGGCCTGGGAATGTCTATTATAACACACATACCATCACGCCTGTATTCCCCGTATTTGGATGGGGACTTCTTCTTCTTCCCGCTGCAGCTACTAAGTTAAGTGCCGCCCTCTACCGGTCGGACCTCGCCTCGAAGCCTTCGCCGAACCCTCCCTGAGCTTAACTCACCCTACTGTTGCCTTTGTGTACTTTAAATTCTAACTCGTGTCAATAAATTTGTATATTTTTGTGTTCTGAGTGTAATTTATCTCCACTACTAAGTTCCCAGTCGGCCACGTTCCTAAAACGTGTCCACCACGTTACATTTGGCTGGATGTATTCCCCGGGTTTGGCAGAGGTGTACTTAATGTATACCTACAGTTCGCCGGTATGTTTAGGCCCCATGTAATAGGGGGCGAGCCTTTTGCCATTCACCGGGCACAAATCCAGACTCCGAGCTGCTACTGAGAATTTCATAGAAAAATCCAATAACACTTTGCTCGACCTGGGGATCGAACTCAAGACCTCTAGCGTAGCAGCGCGACTGCTACGCTAGAGGGACCACTAGACCAACGAGGCAGTCATGTCCCTTAAATATACGTTTAAAAAACTCACTGAGGGCCGGGATCCTCCATTGGTCTCGTTACAAATAAATGGGGGATTCTGTTGTGTAGAGCATTTACAATAAAATAAATAGTTTCAGTAGATAGTGACTATTACTGAGCTGTCATATTATAACTACTGGAAATAATGGCCATAAAATATAAACATAATGTAATGTTTGTTGCGAATACGTTCGATATCGCTTGACCTCAAAACACATATATATCATGTTATTCCTGTTTACGTATCATATAACGTAACAAACATCTGGCAAAGGTGTTTACATCACAAAACGTGTAATTATAAAATAGTTGAAATTGAGATCCTAATTGATTTTTAAGTTAGCGACTAACTCGCTGCGAAATCTATCAAATTATGGCATACGCTTCGATACAATTTGGTAGTCACTTAATAAGGTTTGTTGAGTATTAACTCGGCAGCATATATTCATTGATTGTATTTAGTATTTGTTCTTAAATAAGTAACAAACAAACAAGATTTATCAATTATTGTTAACAGATTACACTTTAAACTTTGTTCGACCTGTCTTTGAATTATATAATCTCTTTTGCTCCTTCTTCGTTGAGACAACCAAGTTGTTATCACTCCCTAAGGTCTTAAACTAACATTAAACAAAAATATATTTATTCAGCTCAAGTATCAGCCGATATATCACAAAGTTGTCCAAGTTTACTTAAACCAAAGTCAACAGACAAATACAATAAAACAATTTATTTGATTACTGTTTCACGTCAACTTATATTGCGTTTCAATTTAATCAAAACTTTGCGAGACAAACATCCACCTGAGGTCACGCAGAATAATATAATATGTTTCAACAATTTTTGGTGAAATGCTACCTCGCTTACGAAAGTAAAATGTTATTAAGAAAACTGAAAGGTAAGGATAATTAATATAGGTAGGCTATTCTGTGCTCTGTGACGTCAATGTCATTTTTCCCATTTCCCTGGACATTTTTCACATAAGTTGTTGACATAAGTTGTTTTAAAAAGTAAACATTAATAACTTTCTCTATTCGTAATCTACTCCTATAGGTATTATTTAGGGGTGGAATTTCAATAAATTAAAAAACACGCGTTTCGTATTTTATTTTATTTAAAGGTTAAAGACACAGACTGCCTCGTTGGTCTAGTGGTCCCAATCGCGACTGCTACACTAGAGGTCTTGGGTTCGATCCCCAGGTCGAGCAAAGTGTTATTGAGTTTTTCTATGAAATTCTCAGTAGCAGCTCGGAGTCTGGATTTGTGCCCGTTGAATGGCAATAGGCTCGCCCCCTATTACATGGGACCCAAACATACCGGCGAACTGTGGGTGTACATTAAGTACACCTCTGCCTAACCCTTCGGGGAATACAGGCGTGATGGTTATGTTATGTTATGTTATGTTAAATACACTTCGTTTTGGATCTAACGTAATAATAGCACATTTGCATTTAAACTTTTCATCCTCTATTTTAATTCCTTAGCAGTCTAATTTATGAGGACCTACTACTTCTAACGCGGAGTTACCATATCAAACCTATGCTAATAACTAACTTTAATTTATTCTGTGCCCAAAAATTCTACTTATAGCAATATTCCCCATAATGAGCTTGATTAATATTGCAACAGTCGGCAGGCTCATGGCATATTTATGACCTGTTATTAATTTTAACAAACAAAAAAGATAAGTCTGATAACGGATATATTTTACTTAACGGTGAATGGAACCCAAAATAAATTGCTTCAAAATTAATTTCATGGTCCAATCAATTTTAGTTAAAATCTGTTTTCACTTAATTAAAAATTCTTCTCATTATTCTGGGTACATTTGCCGGAATCTTAATCTTTCAAAGTTTTAGCCTTGAAGTAATAATCTGCTTTGTAGTCATACCAATCCACGATCTGTCCGTCGTACCATATGTAAGCTCCTTTGAGGGTCTGCGGAGCATCCAGGACCAGATACAGGGGAGTTTCAGCTGCCTGGTCTGTGTTATAGAAGCCAGCATGAAGTGTCATGTCGGTGCGGACCAGTCCTGGGTGCATGGAGTTCACTGCAATGTTCCTCGGTTCGAGTTCCTTCTGCTGCAGAATACTGACCGCACTCAGAGCCACCTTCGCTACTCGGTAAGCGGCCGCTGTTCCTTCATCAGCAATATCATTGTAGTCGAATGTTCCATTCCTCATTTTTTCCAAATACCAGTTTACGAATTCGTTGATATCCTTCAGTGTCAAATCTTTTTTGGAGAGCCTCTTTATCCAGTACTCGTTTCTTATGTTTGATAAATGTCCGCAGTCGCTTGAAATATTAAGAATGCGTCCGTTGTCTCTTACTAATGGGAACAGCAATTCCTGTACTGTTAATATGCTGTAGTAGTTGATGTCCACTATAGTTTTGCACTCTTCGTAAGAGTTAAATAGGGTCTCACTGTTGGCAACCGCAGCATTATTGATAAGTATATCGATACCTCCATGCTTTTCTTTGATGTGATCCCTGAACTTGGCGATGCTTGTTTTGTCAGCAATATCGAGCTGGTGGTACTCCGGCTGAAGACCGAGAGCGTTCAGTTTGGCGACCGCAACTGTCCCTCTTCCTTCGTCCCTTGAAGTTAAATAGACAACTCCATCGAATCTCTTAAGCAGTCCTTTTACTATAGCGAAACCTATTCCTTTATTGGAACCGGTAACAACAGCTACTTTCACCATGACTGCTCTCTACTGCAACTCCCTGTGAAGTGGGAGGAATAACACATCAATCATAATATATACATTAGATAAAGTATACATACCTATATATTACCAATACATTATGTGACCCTAGATAGCGGTTACGCATATTATCATAGTTTAACATAAATTGACTATCCACTACATACGAGTAATTACAGGCTTACAACAAATAAAGGATAGTGTACTATTTAACAAGTTTGTAATTTAAAGAGGATTAATAGATCATTTTAGATTATAACATGAAACCTAAAATCATCTATTAATCCTCTTTTAATTACACACTTCTATCCACTATACAAACGTGTATTTTAGCAGATTTTCAGTCAAAACTGGAATATAAAATTACTTCATTTTAGGCCACTGTTTAAAATAACGCTAAATTATAGAAAGATAGAAACAGTTTATTCAGCCGCAGTAAAGACAACTATATTCATTATAAGCTATAATAACAAAAAAATATATAATAATAACGCATTAAGTACTATGCCCAAATTGCGCTGAAAGGGATCTGGTTCAGTATATGCCAGACAAATTTGCCTGACGCTGGTTTTCAACCAGGTCCTAATCACGCACGGACGTGAAACCAGTTCCTTAATAATTATGTTCTATGCAAAACTAAAAATAAAAATAAGAAACAATGTACCCATTAACAATATTGGAATAATATGACAAGGTCACATAAAAGTACAAAATAAATAAATTAATTAATATGTTTATATATAAAGATACCTAACATTGCTAGAAATGTACTACGTGATAACGGATAAATAAAGGTTGGGTCAGACTTTAATATTAATGGAAGAGATTCATAACCAGATATACCTACTCGTTTTTAAAGACTACCTTGGTCATTAAAATGTTATGCACCAGCTGAAAGAAATATAATCTTGATACGAAACAATACTTCTACACGTCTATGCAGTCAGATCAGGGCTTTATTAACGGTGGCAAATGGTATGGCTATATTGTATTGTAGCTTGAGCCACCAATACATCTCGCCTGTTAATGATCAGACTATGAATCAAAACTGTTGCGTCTACAGCGGAGATAAATACAGTGATCGGAGCCGACGAGGCTCAATCAATCAGCGGGAGTTATAAATTGTGCGTGGAACTATAGCAGTCGATCCATCATGTTCCAGGACGGTAATGAGATTGGAAGCTGGATATACTAGTTACAACTACTGAATAAAAATAGTCTTGGTACAATACCATGATTATTCGGCAGTGATAGCCTACTGAAAGATGATATAGTGACACGAATTTAAAGGGCATGTTGAGAGAATGAATAAAAGACCATTAACAAATGGAATTTATAAGGTGAATGTCAGTGGCAGCGTCGAGGAGGTCGCCCTCGAAGGACGTAGGTACAGCGATCTTATCGACGAGATCCCTCAAAAAGGTTAGGTGCATAGTACTCGCAACCGGCGCGTGTGTATGAAAAGACGTATGAATGTTGAAGAAGCGAAAGAGATATGCAAGAGTCGTAGCAAGTGGCGGTCTATAGTTTCTGTCTACCCCTGTGTCAAAAAGGGCGTGAGTATATGTATGTATGACACCCTAGGGATATGACCATCGGACTGCTAATTCGTAAGCCTCAAGTTCGAATCCAAGTCATACACACCTCTGATTTTTCGTTATCATGGGTGTATCTACTAACTATCACTAGTAAAAAAATATCGTGATATTTTCAAACTCAACTTTAAAATGTGACCTTATTCCTTTTTTGTCTGGCTCCGAATTGAAATTAGTTCCTTATTAAGTCTTAAAAAGGTTGATATTATTTTGCCCTTTTCAGTTATTCTTAGACATAAATAACAACTGGAAATAATATGATAGATAGGTATATTTAGTTATGACGGACATGCCGTCAAACGGAGTCATCACCGGTCCCGAGCATATTACTTCCTGTTGCGGACACGACCAAGCAACGTGAACTATCTATCAACAATCCGAGAAATAAGATCTTGTGGTCCCGGAGGCCCCGAGCTAGCTAGTGATGTGCGGTCGACCCAGTTCTCGAAAATACTCGTATCACAGAAATAGGTGTGTTTTGATACATTACATAGGTACATTACTGATACATGGAGTGAAAGCAATGAGGTAAACGTACATCGTAAAAATAACATTTGCTACTTACTGTCATGACATATTTACGATCTAAGAGTACGTCTCTACGGTATATCTCACTTAAATACATACAAATTTGAATCTCAGATCAAATAAAAAATAAAGATGGAACTTTGCGAACAAAGAAGTGAGGCCGGCCAAAACTACGCCATGCCGTGTACAACACACAATTACACGCACACATGTATTAGTTAACTACGCCTTATCTTGTTAGTCGAGCTTTCGATAGCTCGATAGCTCAACTCAGTCAGATTATAATTATGCTACTCAATATTACAGCTTCATACACACATACATTATATAGACATACGTCAATACATAACTACACACCTAAACGTAAACATACACACACGCATGCATATACATACATATACATGTGCAAAAACACACACTTAGAAACAAATTCGATCTTGTTGCGAGCTTCAAAAATAACTAACCTTCTTTGGATAACATTTTTTTTTAATTAAGTGTATAAATCTAGGTTTTCTCTAGTTATGCGGTTATTTATATAGATAGATAGACTCGGTATTACCAGAAGCTTTTCTAACTACAAGATGTTTTCATGTAAAGAGCAGGTTAGGAAGGTTAAACTCAACCACCCGGTGAAGTTTTAATGAATATCAGATACGAGCTCATATTGTGAGCTAGCTGCATTTACTTTTTAATCAAAAATGAAAATAAACACACATTTTAATTAATATGCAAATAAAATGAGTCCATAGAGTGTAACTGTAATACACTTAAAATTAATGCAAAAATTATATAAATGCGATTTTTTTTTTATTGGAAATTTTGTTATAGGTAATGTAATTTAACCTTTTACGTACCTTCAAACAAAGAGGTCAACCTATAAATTATCTTTTTAACAAAAAATAAATAAAGTTTAATCTCCTTCGAAGCATAATAAAATGATTTTATGTCCAAAACAATTTCGGAAGTCAGTGCCTTTCATTTGGTTGGATCTTTTGTTTTTGCCACCGACTTCCGAAACTGTTTTAGACGTATCATTATTATATTATGGTTTGAAGGCGGTTTTACTGTTTTCGTTAAAAGAAAAAAAAAACATAAGGTATTTTTATTACCTTTTAGTATTAAATAGGACGTAACCTTAAGACATTGAATGTGGCAGAGAAATTCGATATTTCAGGCAGTTGTTTCGGTAGCTTAGTGCCTAAAGCGTCTGGGTTTGGAGGACGCTTGTTTGACTCCTGTCTGAGATCGTATTTTTCTATTACAACAAAATTCCTTTGAGAAACTGGTAAGTAGTTCCAATTACAAAGTTTTACCTTTATATTATTGATGTTAGATTTATGAATGTGGACGAAGCAAAAGAACTATGCAAGAATCGTAGCAAATGGCGTTTTGTAGTTTCTACCTACGTCTATGAGAAAAAGAAGTGAATGTATGTGTGTATGTATTTGAGAACCTGCTCCTTTTTTTTAAAGTGGGTTAATAAAATCGCCAATTTATATATTCTGTGATGGTAGAACTCGGCTGTGTTCATCTGTGTTGGTTACACCGCATTGTTAAATGTTCTGCCGCAATAATGTTATTTCGCACATTTCGGTTTGAGTGGTAATGTAGCCAGTGAAATAAGGACAAACGAGGCTTAACAACAGATCTTAAGATGACAACGCGCGACTGATACCGCTCGTGTTGTTGGCGGCTCGTTTTGCTTGTTTATAATTATACTACGATAAAGATAAGGGGTTAAATTGTAACTGCGCTGAACAACAGATCTGCACAGTTAAGTTTTTATTTAAAAAAAAAAAGCTTACTAGCAACGTGGATCACACATTACTAGTAATCTTGCTAAGCTAAATGCTTGTGTTACGAGTGGGTGCACATCGGTAGTGCATTAGGCGGGTTTCGAACCGGGAACCGGATGATCGCAAGTCCAACGCCCTAGCCATTAGGCTACCGCCACTTCAAAGCGTTTCCAGTTAAGCATGCCACGGTCAATCTGTGGATGGGTGACCGTTAGAAGACAATGAGACCCCTCCATGCCTCGGACAGGACGTATAGCCGTCGATCCCGGTTGTCATACGAACACCTATGACAATCGATAGTCGTAGTCTTAAGCCCAAATAGCCTAACAACCTTTCACTTTGATGATGATCTTTCACTGCGATCTGGACAAACCCTTGTGGTTTTTAGATTGTAAGTAATTCAAATGTTTTGTAAGCTATTTTGTTATAATAATAAAAAAAAACAGGTCAAATAAGAAGATATATCCTTGGAACTCAGATCAAATAAAAAGTTAGGATGGAACTTTGCGAACAAAGAATCGAGGCCGGCTAAAACTACGCCTATCCGTTTACGAACACAATTTTACACTATATAACAATACCGAAATTACGCCTTATCTTGTCAGGCGAGCTTTCGATAGCTTGATAGCTCGACTGACAATATAAGGCGTAATTTCGGTATTCCATCTTAACTTTTTATTTGAGAAGCTCAAAGAGTCTGACAACCAGTCTATACTTCGAATACTTATCATTGTTGACTAGAAATTGGGTTGCGGAGGTCTTAGCAGTCGCTTCGTGTAACATACTGTTATACAGACGCATCTGGCTAGAGTGGAAATCAACACCAATTTAATTGAGAAACGGCTAGAAGAATGGAGGATGAAGAATTATATAATAGTACGATAAGTAATTTTGTTGTGGCAGGGCCACGCTGTTCGCAGCATGAATAGGCTGGCTTGACCGGGAACCGGGGACCGAGTACCACACTCTCTCAGAAGACTGAGTAGACGTCTGAGTACAGCTCACCGAACGAAGTGCAGTAGCGAAACGCTACTGCACTTCGTTCGGTGAGCGAGGGGGCCGGAGGCGTAATTCCTCCCTCAGTCCCCTTCCTTCTCCTTTGCTCCTTCCCTTAATAGGCTCGGCAATGCATCTGCAACTCCTTTGGTTTTCCAGATGTCCATGGACGGCGATGACTATTTACCATCAGGTAGCTCGCCTGCTCGTTTACCGAGTTATCCCATAAAAAAAGAAGTAAATATTAAGTGAATATAGTATACAATGGCTTTCAATACCTACTCATACTCGTATATTTTTCTCCCGCCAACAAAGTGCATCCGCCCAAACAGTTCGCAACATGAATATAACATCAGCCGTATTATGTTGCACTCGCAAGTACTTGCAACTGACACTGTAACGTGCTGTTACTCCTTTTAAAACTGTCGCTACAGATTTTAGTCTGAAATTATTTGGTAATATGCCAGACGAACAAACTAGGGCTTTAAAGTCGCAAATATCACCATACTTTTCTGTCTTATCATTTTTTTTTGTTTTTATTAAAAGATCTATGCAACGTTCTAGAATTTTCTCCTGTATCGTGTGTTTACTAAGATTTAAATTTTTTGTCCCTTGCCGACTTTTCTAATCGACCGCTCCGCTGGACAAGCCAAAAATAATGCTCATTTCACATTTTGCAATAGTTAAATTCCTTGTATCAAAAGATAAGATATATACAAGATGAAATTGAAGTCGTGGACTAATTTAGTACTTGTTAGGAATACGTAGGCATATTAATAAAGCCTAAATAGTATTACAATGTAATGTTTCGTTTACAGACTTCTCTGTTCTGCGCGGCATTTTAAATTATTTCTTTCCTTTTACACATAACATACCATCACGCCTGTATTCCCCGAAGGGTTAGGCAGATGTGTACTTAATGTACACCTTCAGTTCGCCGGTATGTTTAGGTCCCATGTAATAGGGGGCGAGTCTATTCTTTCCTTTTTTTTTGCTATAATAGCCTACTTCGTTATGAATTCTAGATATTTTGGCTTTCCATGACTAATGTAACAGATAAGAGTATTGTAATTAACAAGAAACTAATCCAGAGTCCTAGCTGCTATTGTGATTTTTTTACTGAAAATCCAAGTAAAATTGTCAGACCTATGAATCGGGCCAACAACCTCACGTTCCGTAGCAACGTTTGCAGTCCACACTAATGAGTGCTAAGTACGAAGATAGCCCAGCCTTAAGTACCATATCTTTTACATCCACCATTAACTGGACGAGTTTAAACGGTGCAGTTCATTGCCCTGGAACCAAACCCACAGTGTGACAGTCTGGCCCGGGGCCAACCGAGCCGCCTCCGTGCCACTAGCTAATAACGAGCAATAGGACAACTTCTAACAAGATTCGCTTACAAAAAATGGAGGTAGCCTAATGGCTAGGGCGTCGGACTTGCGATCATGTGGTTGCCGGTTCGAAACCAACCCATTGTAACACAAGCATTTAGCTTAGTAAGAGAGGTTAACAAGAATACTAGTAATTTGCAAACCACATTGCTAGTAAGCTTTAAAAGAAAGAAATGATAAAAACAAATTGATGGTTTTCCCGCATTTAATTGTATCAGTAATGAAGACGAAGCAAAACAAGTATGCAATAATCGAAGCAAATAGAGTTCTGTAGTTTCTGCCTACCCCTATGGGAAAAAGGCGTGAGTTTATGTATGTATGTTAATTGTATTAGATCAAAAAGAGGGTTAGGAAATTGAAATTATAGGATTCCATTTGAATGTCGTCTTCATAAATACGTTAGATGACGGCGTTTAGCAAAAAAGTTATCATTAAAATGGTTTCTGACACTTAGATACGCGAATATAAGACATTGAAATGAAACTTCTTTCTTCGGACTTTAACGCATTATGATGTTATTGTTGTATTAATAAATTCAATTCTAAATAAACTCAGCGTTGCGCGGGCGAACATCCGTGCCGTCTTTTCTGCTATTGAACGTAGTATTTATATATGCAGTGCAGTGATAGCCTAGTGATATGACCATTGGACTGCTAAGTCAAAGGTCTCGAGTTCGAATCCAAGGCACGCACCTCTAACTTTTCGAAGTATGTGCGTTTTAATAATTAATTGTCACGCGCTTAAACGGTGAAGGAAAACATCGTGAGGAAACCTACATGCCTGAGAGATTTTCTTGACGGCGTGTGAAGTCTGCCAACCCGCAGTAGGCTAGCGTGGTGGACTATAGCCTAATCCCTCTCGTAATGAGAGGAGACCCGTGCCCAGCAGTGGGACAATGTAATGGGTTGATGATGATGATGATGATTTATATATGAATTTTAGTCTTTCTGCATTATGTCTGTTCAGTGGTCATCGTTTAATTAAATCCACTCAATTCATACTGCGTCGATTGTTTTAATACCCGCCTTTGCAAGTTTTCGCCGGCGCGCGGCGTTACGTTTAATTGAAGCAGTTTGCGGCTTTTTTCAGTGGTTTAACAGTTATTCAGTGTTAGTGTGTAATGGACAATTTTTTGTTCCACTTACAACGAGTGTTAATTTATTTTTTCAAAATATTGTAGGTATGTACATTGTTTTGCAATTTAAGGATCTTAGTGGGGTTCTATTGGCTCCGGTTTAAAACAAAATATGGCAGAAATTACTTAGGTGGACAGCGACTTTTTGTGATGAAGGTTATTTCTGTCCTATTTGTGACTGTTACACTGTTAAGTATTAAATTCATGCACCAGATAGGATCACGTGCCAAAAACAAAATTCGATTTTTTCTCGAGTGTAAAACCGAGCTTTGAAAAGGATTTTTTGGCAAAAATATCGTTCATTTTTTGATGCAGAACAAAAATATTTTCGTATTTTGCTTAAATAAGGGAGCGAGCGGGTCACAGATTCGCCTTGCGTATAATAATATTGCCAATTCATCACAGTTTTGCGTACCTATCTTTTTTCATGCAAGTTTTCAATTAAAAAAGTAATTAAACTAATGAGATGTACGATTTTCAATGAAATATGATAATCAATAGATACAATCGTCTATTATTCATACCGATTCTTATGAATTTTACAACTTACATTCCAATGTAGGTTGTTCAACATGTATAGCATCATGCACATGCTTAATATTGAACCAAGATGGCGTTAGTGCTACATTCAACGGACATAATTCAAATGTCGAATGGAATTATTTTGAAGAGTACCAGCATGCTTCGAATGGGTAAATGTAAAATGGATATTCTAGAGCAACTGCTGCCACTATTGGAAGATTCTTTGAATTGTAACAGATTCTATTTGTATTTTACAGTTGTATTTTATATGCTGTATGGACTGCTAACGGTAAATGCCTATAAGTGAGTAAGTGACGGAGATCAAAGACCAAGCTTGTAGCTTTTCGTACCTGTATACAGAGATAGGTATATATTTATATTCCATATAAACTATTATTTTCTCATAAAGTAATTTTCATTAAATTACACAACATGATTTTTATGCGCAGTCAAGAATTAACACTGTCGCTAAAAAAGTAAAGGAAGTTAACGGCGGCCGATTTTCACGTAATAATTCGAATAGTGTGTCAATTTCCTAAAGCCGCCCCGGAAACGATCGTAGCCTTAACGTTTGTTTTACTAAAATTTTAATAAAGCCCGCCGCAAACGACGGTGTGTTCGGCGTGACAACACTTTGTGAACGCCAACGACAAACACAGTTTGTCACGCGACACGCCACAAATGTTGGTCACCATTATAAATATTTGCATGAACGTATAAAGTCTGTCGATAGCTTTGTTATTTGAACGACACTAAACTGTGGGGTTAAATTTTACAAATTGGGTAATAATGCCCAATGCATCTTTAAATTTTATAGAATTGGAATTTATTACATTAAAATACTAAGAACAAGTAGATAAATAATATATTCAACAAAGCCTGTATTGTGAGTTTAATGTAAATATTACCAAACTTTATTTTGTACTTAATTAAAGTACTAAAACAATTCTCAAAAAATATAATTAACAAAAAATTTATAATCAAGTATTCATCAATTGAGTAACCCGAGATTCATTCTAATGAAGACGAACAATTTTAAGAAGTAGGGGAGACCGGGTCATAGTGGCACTGATCAGTTACGTGCTTAAACTTCCGAGGCTTAAGTGCGATGGTACGAGAATTTTAACTCAACTAATGACGAAATAACAAGGGCAGGGATTTGCAGATACTGCCACTAAGCCGACGAATCCATAAATATTTTAAATATTTGCTAAGCGACTGCCACTAATCACAAAAATTTTTTGCACTCTATGTTAAAATTGTTATCTTAGTCACAGACTAACATCGTAATCCGTCAATATTCATTTTAAATACTCCAATGAAAACTTAGTAATCTTTTCAAACAGAATTTCATGCAAAGTTTCACTCAATAATCTATTAAAGAGATTCTACGTCATCACAGTCGCATGGCGTCCACACAAATAGCTTTTTCTATTATACATAAAAATAAAAATCACACTTTTTTGCGGGAGCCGTTCAATTCTCCCCGGCATCCTCTAATTAATTAAATTCCCCGTCAAAAAATAGAATTCATTAATAAAAAAGTTCCGCGCGCATTATATCCCGAGTGGCGGGAATTCCCGGTGTTATATTAGAATTACCCGGGATTATGCAGGATCCCACTTAATTACGGGATCCGCCGAAATTACACAAGCTCCTTAGTTTTTTAACACGACAGATTAATTATTATATGGCTTTGTTAGTGATTAACATTTATGAAGTGGGATAGCTTAGTGTAGTTTTGGATGTTATTAAAAACAATCAAAAGTTATAGTTTTGCTTTCTCACGAAAAAATTCAAAAGTTATCTAATTTTGAACCCAAATGTAGATGATCCACGCCAAAATAAACCTTAAACGTAAATGTTCGCCAAATATATATTTCTAACAGAAATATAACATGACATGTGATGTACCAGAGATCCCGTCGCACTGGGAATACGAGTACAATGAGGTCCCGGTATACGCAACGACTGACATTTGATTAAACCTCCCTATTATTTTAAAAGGAATATAAGCGGGATGATACTTGAGCTTACTTTCGTGTTCATTTTAGGCTATTTATACTTTACCGGGATCCTTTAAAAATTCAATATCAGAATATATAATCATTTCATTGTTCTCTTTTCATCATCATTTCATTGTACTCTTAATACTTTGGAAGTAAGTAGTATTGATACATAAAATGTATCGAAAATTTACTTAAATAAGTGTATTGAAGAACATTTTCATTGCGTCTATACCAAAATATTATGAGATATGTGAGGTATCTCGACTGACAAACAATAGCTCGAGTGATGAATACAACGAAGAGAAATGTGTTCCAGTCGCACGAATATAACACTCAACCCCCTAGTTTATTAGATAAGTATCATGACGGATCTCGACCGAAACATGCTCTAACATGACTGATTTCATATTACATTATCTCCGCCTTTTTTCTTGGCCACAATCCACATTTTCTTAGTGTATCCTAGAATGCGATCCCTTTACATGAAAAATAGGCAGTAAGTAAGGTGGGTTGCTTTTCAGAGTCAGCCAAAATAATCCCTTTCTAAATCGATATGAACCCCAGAGAGTATCGGAGCGAAATTCTTCTGATAATAACAGCGAATTTTTATTTACCGGGATAGTTCGGTCCCGGGGAAATATTTACTGTGCTACAGTTTTCCGCATGGCTGCGCGGCCGGGACGTTTTGTTCAGCGTCGTGTCGCTTGCAGCGGATCTGCGACATCGCGGCCGACAATCGTCTCAATGTTCACTTCACGCACCATTGCCAGTTTTTTGGGGCCGTCGTTTGGTGTTGTCACCGACTTAGAGAGATGGACGGTGACATGGAGTTAGCAATATGTTTCGCAGGTCGTTTGTGCGTTATAGAGGTGTATTTAATGGCGTAGGGTGCGTGTTACCGCGACCTGCCGCGTCCGCGGTTCTGCCAGATAAAATGTTTTGTGTTTACCGGCGCGCTGCGGAACGTTCGCCGATTTCTTTCACGTAGGTATATGGTTATTGTCAGAAAAAGTCTTTTGTAATGTAAGTTCATGTGGGAATGTGACACAATGGCCGCTTCCACCCTCATATGACAATGTTTTAAATGTAACAATGGACTGAACTTTAGGGATTTCATTTGAATCTGATTGCAACGTTTTCGATATCGTAAAGTGTCATCAATTTTGAATTGTAATGATGAGGAGAAGGACATGACACGATAGCTCAGGGCGCCATCTGCTTAACGCCAAGGGACTGGGGCTTTTTGTTAGGACCCCTCTGTGGACCTTTTTGTATGGTATGTATTTACCTACTATGAATACTTCATACTTAGGACCTTTACATATATTGAAATCGAGAAGTAAGGAGATGTCGGAGACTGTTTGTTGAAATAAGGATCATTCGGGTAGAAAAAAATGATACCTTTAAAAAATGTTAAGAATGGAACGTGCGTGTGTTCCCTGAAGGTTAAGGCAGAAGTCTACTAATGAACATCCACAGTTCGCCAGTATGTTTAGGTCCCATGTAATAAGGGGTAAGCCATAGGAATAATGCAAACTCCGAGCTGCTACTGAGAATTTTATAGAAAAACCCAATAACACTTTGTTCTACCTGGGAATCGGATCTAAGACCTCTATCGTACCAATCGCGCTAACAACACCTACTGAAGCAGTTATACAGTAATGACGCAGTTACGAAACTATTTGATAATTAATTATTTGATAATTTTAGCAATTATGGATATTATACAAGCCATTATATAGAATTTATTGCTTCCATATTTAAGTAATAACTGTTTAGGACCTCTATACAGTTCAGTCCTGTCCACACCACCCGCACGCCGCTATCAATCTCCAAAGTTTGGCAGCAGGCCAGTATTCTCTCACTCAACTATCGCCCTTCTAAATTGCCCGATAAGGTTGCAAATCCCGGGGCCGGATGTGACATTTGTAGTGGAAATTTGCGGTGTTCGGAAACTCCCCGATTAGCTGGCAGCGATTGTAATGCTGGGTCAATTATCATTGCACTTTGTTTTAGTATTAACAGATTTTAGAGTGAATTGAATACATTGACAGTTAAATGTGTGTTTGTCCAACTATTTACCCAACTGCACAAAAGCTGTGTTAGTGTATTCGCACTGTCCATGCTACGATTAATCTTTGAAAAAAAAAAATGTCCCGAATTGTTTTATTGATAACACGGCCTTCAATAGCTTCTAAACAAATTTTTAACCCCTCATACAAAGCTAAATGCTTGTATTACGAGTGGGTCCACGACGGTAGTGCAATGGGTGGGTTTCGAACCGGCAACAACATTATCTCAAGTTCGACGCCCTAGCCATTGGGCTACCCCCTCTTCATTTTCAATTTCACAAACAGAAGAGAATAATTTCATTATGGTACTTAACCATTTGCTTCATGTAACTTGTGTTATAATTTAAATAAGTCATATAAGATACGTGTCGCAGGGTATACTCTTTTAACTTCGTTTTAGGTTAAGGTTGACTTTGCAACAGCAATGGCCGGACGTCACACACACCAAAAATACCTTCCTCAGCTATTTCAATGCAATGATAAAACGAGCTAAGTCTCTTAAACGCAAAAAAAATAAAGACATTTTAACCCTCCAATATTGTTGTATAAAAAATCACAAGCATCATATTAAAATACTCGACGCACGAGGTTCATGGACTCTCACACATCTGCTAGTTTATAACACATCAGAAACTCTTTAGACCTGACACGCTAATATATCGACACTCGTCGCGCGACGGGTCACGTCTACCCGCGATGTGCATACCACGAAAACTCTGCACTTTATCACAACTCTAACACTAAGAAAATAAGGAACATATTCGAATATTTTGTTCTTCGTCACTTATGTTGTACACACTTGGATTCAACCCTCGTACAAACTCAAGGCGTCTAAACTTATTAACTGAACACGTACGAAGCAGCAAAAATCGATGGCGGACTGGAATAGTATGGAAAGGTATTGCTTCTAAATTGAAATCTGGAATGAAGCGTTCTCACCAACGAGTCTGGGAAGCTAAAAACGTAGGAACGCTCCAGAGGTAGTTCTTGCAGCATTGTTTAGTAACTTTAGTGTAAGTTACCGAGGTGCACGAAGTGGAAATCTTGGTAGGGACTGGAATTTTGCGGAAACTTTTGAAGCGGTTACATTTCTTTGGAGACTTAGAGTATTCAAGCATAGTTCCTTAATAAATAGATACCTACCTACCTTCTTAATTTTTAGTGAATTACATAACATACGTTCAAAAGAGTAAAGGACTATCGATGCATTTAAACTTCAGATTGGCCAATAATTAGGTTACGTAGATCATAGTGACAGTATACCGGTATAAATACTAGCTATTCCGTGGTACCTGGACAGGAATCCAATCTCGCTACAGTAGGAGAAAATAGCTTAACTTCATTCAGCGATTTCTTCGATTTTCCAATTTTTAAATCGTTTGCAAAAGGCGCCAATGCCCTAGATTTGGCCAGGGACACAGCATATTTAAGTGTATGCATTTGGGACAAAGAAAATCGAATGGAAAAGCGTCCTTATTCAACGTTCAAAAGGCACGAATAACCAATATAGACAAAGTTCGATGAGACTTGGTGCTAATAATATCAGCAAGTGATTGTCACCCTTATAAACACTGCTTTTAATCATCACAGTTAACGTTTTTAAATAAAGTCCAAGATTCCTCATAATATTTTCGTTTGCTGTAACTGATTGAATTAAGAATATACCATCACGCTTTTAGTGCTTAAAAGATACGGCAAAAGTGTGCATTTACATTTAATTGTATGTAGGTATAATTTTTGTTGAGTGGCATTTAACGTGAGTTGCAGCAATTGGTTCAGTAACTCTCGTTCAGTTGCTTCTAATAAGCAAAACCTAAAGTTTCCAAACGGGTTTTTTAAACTTTGAATCACGACAGTAGTTTAATGCTTTCAATATTGAAAACAAAACTCCAAATTTCCAAATCCTTTAACCTATTTAAGGCCTACGATTTAGTTTCTACGTCTGATAAATAACAGCTATACATATAAATGAATTGTATGGGACAAAAGCGAGCACTGTACATTATTGATACAGGCCGGCCTGTAAGTGGGCCCATTTCTCAGCCTGGCCGGACTTCGCGGGAGATGCCATAAATATGTGAACAGTGGACACTGTTTGTCCTTATGGGGTCTCTGTTTTGTTTGACGTTCGAATCATAAAATACATAACTAGGTATAGTTATCATCGTTATCCTAGTCTTATTCCAAATAATTATGTTGGAGTCGATTTTCAACCTTACTCAACACAGCTGGACATCAGTCCATCATCATCACGCCATCACACGTCTAATTTTAGCCGTCATAGATAAGGATGGAGTGATTGTCACCCTATTCGGTCTTATGAGTTCCTACCACTAAAAATTGTGCCCTGATTTGCTAAAAACGGTCACCCATCGATGGACTGACCGCGTTTTCTAATCTTGCAGTTCCATCGATCCTTTCGCCTTAGCTAGGTTACGTTAGACATCGATGCACCTTTGTCCGAAGAGTAGCAGCAAATTGTTTCAAAACTTATAAATTTATTTTAGTGAAGGAAAAATACGACCGCGGGCAGGATTCGAAACTGCGTCTACTGGTTAAGTACACCAGACGCTATGACCGCTAAGCCACCGCGACTCCCACCCGCCATGTCGAAATATGCCTTAACATTTTTAATTTACGTCTTTGAGGCGACGTTAGTGACATCTGTTGAAAATGTGCTTCTCAACCTACGAATAAATAATACTCAGGAAATGTAACTGCGTTAAGAAAATGACCCAACAAAAGTTGTGTCCAAGTAGGCGGGGCTTCAAAATTGTGTCCAGGGCGCCATCAGTCGGACATTTTCCTTGCAAGCGAGCATAAGTCAAACGTTTTAGCTTAATATCATTGTGAATCATCATGCCATCATGTGTTGTGAAGTGGTGCAGGAGACATACAAGATTAAAATATCCAGAGATCACTTTTCACTTGTAAGTAGTAGCTTAATTATAATTATATTCAAAGTTGTTCAAATACGTTATCAAAACGAGATGGTCAATATTATGCAAAATGAAGTCAGTCAATTTTTCACCTAATTAAGAAAGTTTTTTTTTCTAGATGAAATATTGAAAAGTAAATTGAAAAGTATAAAAATATCTAAATTTTATCGATTTACTTTTCAATATTTCATCTAGAAAAAAAAAAGGTGGATAGCTGCAGTTCAATTAGAAAGACGAGAGAGTATGACTGGATGCCTGTGAAAACTAGCAGAGTATGCTCCATGTATTTTGATGAAAGATATTTTTACTAATCATTAAAAGGATATACCATGTTACACAAAACTGCAGTACCAGTTTGTACAAATATCCACATACAACTGAAGTACCAGGTCAACAGAAACCTTAAAGGAACCTGGTGACCTATTGCCAAGGTTATGATCAGAGCAAAGAAACGACCCAACTGAATACACTAACACTATTTCAACGTTCCAACAATAGATGAAGTCGCAATTCTTGTTGGCAAACCATCGGCTTTGTTCGTTTTAGCACCATACAACAACACGAAAAAGTACCCAATCTAAGCCTTTTTAGTAACCAACGAAAAATATCTATGCGGGGGGGTCCAGAATCATGTACTGAATTCATGGTAAGCGGTTGTGCGTCGATGTCCCTTCCACCCTGTATTAATATAGTATAATTTAAAAAAATCAAATAGTAAAAAATATTTAATATAATTATAATATTGTTTTATTATTGACTTGGTCCGGTCTACTTATTGCATAATATCGTCCACGCCATTTTGACTCTGATGTCACAACAGACATTACAGCACGCGCGCGAACCAATCCCTGTTTTCTCTCTGAATTTAAACCAATTACCAAGCATGTCTATTTGAAACATCGTAAGTGATTCGAATTTTGAATCGTCGTCATTTGGTTTGAAGTAGGTCCACTTTTTGAGCGGAATTTGTTCCGAGTTACGCTTCCTGAGTATTATTTATTCGTAGTTCTCAACCGACATGACATGCATTACAGCAAGTACGATTTCGAATCCTGCCCGCGGTCGTATTTTTCCTTCACTAAAATAACTTAATAATCATTGCATGGAAAATGCCTAAAAAATACAAAAAGATTGTTTCAAAACTTTTATAGGCAAAATAATGTCATCGCCAAAATCGTAAAAATCATACTAAGCTACAAACAAGTACCTATCTTTACAGTGTTCAAAGTGACACATTGTACAAAAGTGCGCTACCTACTCGTATGTAGATCATACAATTATCTGTACGGTACTCATAAAATTGAAACATTATTGCTTCAGAGAAGATATTTAATAGGCACGTTGGTAGTAATGGGCCAACTTCTTTACAACAAGATGCTATCTGTTACTGATAACAATAAGAGCTCTGTAACTTTGTTATTTATAGACCTATAAAAAACCAAATTACAATATTTTTGCTACAAAGTAGAAAACTTCGATGCCTAGTCTCCGAATTCAGTTTTATATACCTGTACCTGAGTCAGAAGTCGTTAGCGTTTCATAACAAGTTTACGCCTCGGTAACACTCTCAGAGCCCTCCTCCGGAATCGTCCAAAGTCGATACTTCTTCGCGCAAAGAAGAAAACTATTGAAGATCTATTTTAATGACGAGGTTTTGTCAAAGATCACTTTAGAGTTAAGAAAATCATGCTCCGTACATATGCTTAAGATACAATGATATAAATTAGGGACTCTGGACTACTCATGATTCAACATACACTCATCATGGTCATCACGGCTGTATTCCCCAAAGCTTTAGGCAGAGGTGTACTTCTAACCTTATTTACTATGTAGTTGGTAGTGAGCTATTGCCACTAGTCAAATAAACTATTTTCAACCGACTTCAAAAAGGAGGTTCTCAATTCGTCTGTATGTTTTTTTTTTATGGTGAATAAAGCTACTTTAAAAAATAAAATGTTATGCCAATATGTACCTTTCATGATTTTATTTTATTTGTAGAATTTGATCTTATCTAGTTTCTAATACCTTTACATATTGTGTGTAGTTAAAATGGTCATTATTTACGAAAATGTGTAACTTGAACTTTGTGTAAAATATTGTACATTTAATATAAATATCGTTTTGACAGAATATAATATTCAGTATTCATATTTCATGATGTTTTCATATGGTTATGATTCAGACTGCTGTGATTTTTCTCACAATACGGTTACGGCTCATAAAAATGCCTATATTCTATCACGAAAAATACAGTTAAGTATAATTTTGCCGAATATTAAGTAAACATGACGCGAGTGCCATTAGCGGTGGTAGTGGGGGTTCTAATGAGATATCCAGCAGATAAGCGCACGTGCCGGCCGTAATAACACCGCATACGGGCCCGTGGTGGCATTCCTTAATGAATTCCATCTTCCGAGCCTTTCCGCGCCTAAACCAAACAAAGCACATTATTTAGTACCCTAGCTGCACCCGAAGTACGAATGAGACATGTAGCGCCTCTACCTTAGTACAGTTTGTGGTCAATTTCAATAGAAAGAGTCGGTGTAAAACAGTTGCGGTCGTGTATGTTTCACATTTGTGATTCTTTTCGTTTCTAATTTCGATATTTATGTACAAAAACACTTAGGTAATTAAGCGATTTTACCAGTGTGTTCGTTCGGAACGGCTTACTTCAGACAACCAAAGTTATTTTGAACAAACTGTAACTTTCTCATTGATCGGTTACAAGCATGCTGCTGAGTGTAACGGTTCGATTTACAGATCGAGTCAAGTCTAATTGGGTTTTTCAATGTCCAAACGGTCGGCCGCTGTTACTTGGAAACTAAAATATACTGGCATTTGGTGGGTGTACATTAGCACACTTCTGACTAACCTTTCAACAACTTTCACAAGAATGTCAAGGAAAACTTCCGTAGTTTGCAACTTAAAAATTAATCTTGAGCCATAGTATGCTACTCTTTATCGCCCAGTTTTTAGATGTGTTCTACAACTTGTCTCATCAATACTCAAAGGTGGGCTACTCGGTCGTGTGACGTCAGATGACTGTACACAGACGTATCAGCGTGTTGGCAAGTCCTGCATTATTCAGCCGGCGACAAACTCCAGCACAATGATAGTCGGAGCACTGGAAACATAGCGCAACTTGCTGAACAAGTGTGCCGCCGCCCTAAATACCTCATTAACATGAAGTTTACGTTTAGTTTTTGGTTAGGTAGTTGGTAGTTGGATGGAAAAAATAAGAAATGAATTTATTAGAGGAACTTTGAAAGTGGCGCCATTGACAGAAAGTTTAAAGGGATTAGTGTGTCTTGGTATGAGCACGTGATGAGGAGGGATGAAACGCATGTAACTGAAAGGGTTATGAGTATGAATGTGGATGGATGGAGAGATAGAGGGAAGTCAAAAAAGAGATGGATGGATTGTGTAAAGTCAGATATGATGGAAAAGGGATTGAATGATGAGATGACGACGTTCAGGGATAAATGGAAGAAAAGGGCAGGCCCTCCGACCCCAAATAAATTGGGAAAAAGGGCAGGAAGATGATGAGTTAGTTGGTAGTTCTTTAACATAGGTATTCCACGATACATTCGAATAATTTTAATTTTTCTAGTGTGAAAGAGCAACATCGGCCAGTTATCATTTTATTATTATTTACCAGGTCAGCATATATTACTTAATTTTACATTATTTACCGTACAGAAACATTCACAAACGTTATAGTTTTACTTGTTAGGTACGGATTCCTAAAAATTGTTATTGTTTTTTGTTCGTTTGACACTGCCTGTACACGAACAAAGTGGAAAGCTTTGACGAAAAATTCCACTCAGATATTTCAGTGAGTCCTATGACGCAAATGTGTTTTTTATTTGTTTAGATAGACGCATTTTTGGTAATAAGTTTTCAAAATTCCTTCAATTTTGAATCCAAGCCTACTTAGGTACTAATTATTATTCACATCCAGGGAAGGCGACGGGGTATGCCGCCACAGGATAATGTTTGTCTTGTACAGTCGCCAGCATGTCAAGGTATACAAAACTGTCAAACTTCTCCAAATTATTTTAAAATTTTGTTGTGGTAGGGCCACGCTGTTCGCAGCATGAATGGGCCGGCTTGACCGGTGAAGTACCACACTCTCGCAGAAGACCGACGTCCGAGTAGTAGCGTTTTGTTACTGCGCTTCGTTCGGTGAGCGAGAAGGCCGGAGGCCCAATTCCTCCCCCAATCCCCTTTCTTCTCCCTTTCTCCTTGCAACTCCTTTGGTTTTGCAGATGTCCATGGGCGGCGATGACTACTTACCATCAGGTAGCTTGCCTGCTCGTTTGCCGAGTTATCTCATAAAAAAAAACCTTAAATTTTTAAAGATAAAGTTCAAAATCAACTGAGAAAATTTGACATTTTGTCGTAACTTGATGTGCTGGCCACCGTACCGACTATAAACGGCACTTGTACTTCCCTTACCCTATTGGTACTTCAGAAAAGGGCCCCATCAGAATATCAGTGCTGCAACTACCTCAGGCTTGCAGTAGTATAGAGCTTAGATAGAGGATGCCTTTAAAAGATTATGACTAAGGGGGTCTTAAACTATATTTACGAGTATCACGACAACTTGTACAAACTTTAATTTTCTGGTCGGCTATTTATTAGAATTAAGCAATAAGGTACCTTCATAATTCATCATTAACCCATTACATTGTCCCACTGCTGGGCACGGGTCTCCTCTCAGAATGAGAGGGATTAGGCTATAGTCCGCCACGCTAGCCTACTGCGGGTTGGCAGACTTCACACGCCGTCAATTAAATCTCTCAAGCATGCAGGTTTTCTCACGATGTTTTCCTTCACCGTTTAAGCGCGTGATAATTAATAATTAATACGCACATGACTTCGAAAAGACAGAGGTGCGTGCCCTGGATTCGAACTCGAGACCTTTGACTTGGCAGTCCAATGGTCATATCACAAGGCTATCACTGCACTTACCTATATACTTAGCTTGTCATAAGTAGGTATACCACAACACACAATACACATTACTTACAAACAAGACAATATGTACTTAACTACTTTGGAATAGAACACGGTACTTTTTGTATAATGGTAATAACACCGTCATTATCAATTCAATTGTTAGTCTAAACTAATATTATAAAGAGGAAGGAAGTGATTGTTTGTTTGTTTGTTTGCATAGGCTCTGAAAGTACTGGTGCGATGTGAAAAAAAAAACATTATTCCCGAGTGACATAGGCTATATATTATCCCGTAAAATGACAAGAAACGGATAGGTACTCCACACGGGCGAAGCTACGAGCGGAAAGCTAGCAAATTATATTTACCTTCAAATCCTTTGCGGGTTGACTTGGAGTTCGAAGGTTACTTTCTAAACCACAGATCGATACCCCCAATGAACACTACGCCAACTCAATTTTTACTAATTTTCGGTTTTTTATGTAAAATTGCTCATTAAAGTAAAATATTACGCACAACAAATTTCTTGAAAAAAAAAAAAACTTTTTTGTTTCTTAACTGAACTAACTGTTTCTGAACCGAAAATTAGTAAAAATTGAGTTGACGTAGTGTTCATTAGGGGTATCGAGATAAGAAGCGCTTGATAGAGTTAGTTAATGAAGAAAAAACATTAAAATCAAAAGTAACTAGACAACACGCGTCCGGCTTGGCGTCCTTTATACGACTAGTATGTATTAGTATGATTATTAGTAATTGTAATGACATAAGTAGTAATTACTGGCATGGCAGCGTATATGCAGCTCACGTTTATAATCATGTCCGTGGTGCCTTCACTGTCGTAATAGGGCAGTTGGAAATTTTCCTTATATTTTCTCAGGTGTAGAGAGGTCTGTATCAATCTTTGACACTGCTATAGATATGAAATCTATACGTTAAGTTCGGTAATTGACGAGTTGCTTTCGACCAATTATTTAAACATAACATACCATCACGCCTGTAATCCCCCAAGGGTTAGGCAGAGGTGTACTAATGTTCACGCACACTTTGCCGGTATGTTTAGAACCCGTGTAATAGGGGGCGAACCTATTGCCACAAACCAGGCACAAATCCAGACTCCGAGCTGCTACAGAGATTTTCATAGAAAAAACTTATTACACTTTGCTCGACCTGGGGATCGAACCCAAGACCTCTAGCATATCTGTCGCGCTTAGGATCACATTCACAATACTAATGAGGCAGTCAGTCATCATCATCATCAACCCATTACATTGTCCCACTGCTGGGCACGGGTCTCCTCTCAGTACGAGAGGGATTAGGCTATAGTCCGCCACGCTAGCCTACTGCGGGTTGGCAGACTTCACATGCCGTCAAGTAAATCTCTCAGGCATGCAGGTTTTCTCACGATGTTTTCCTTCACCGTTTAAGCGCGTGATAATTAATAATTAATACGCACATGACTTCGAAAAGACAGAGGTGCGTGCCCTGGATTCGAACTCGAGATCTTTGACTTGGCAGTCCAATGGTCATATCACAAGGCTATCACTGCACTTACCTATATACTTAGTTTGTCATAAGTAGGTATACCACAACACACAATACACATTACTTACAAACAAGACAATATGTACTTAACTACTTTGGAATAGAACACGGTTATTATTGTATAATGGTAATAACACCGTCATTATCAATTCAATTGTTAGTCTAAACTAATATTATAAAGAGGAAGGAAGTGATTGTTTGTTTGTTTGTTTGCATAGGCTCTAAAAGTACTGGTGCGATGTGAAAAAAAAAAACATTATTCCCGAGTGACATAGGCTATATATTATCCCGTAAAATGACAAGAAACGTATCTATACTCCACGCGAGCGAAGCCACGAGCGGAAAGCTAGTAAATTATATTTACCTTCAAATCCTTTGCGGGTTGACTTGGGGTTCGAAGGTTACTTTCTAAACCACAGATCGATACCCCCAATGAACATTACGCCAACTCAATTTTTACTAATTTTCGGTTTTTTATGTAAAATTGCTCATTAAAGTTATAATATTACGCACAACCAATTTCTTGAAAAAACAAAAGAAAAACAACTTTTTTGTTTCTTAACTGAACTAACTGTTTCTGAACCGAAAATTAGTAAAAATTTAGTTGGCGTAGTGTTCATTGGGGGTATCGAGATAAGGAGCGCTTGATACAGTTAGTTAATGAAGAAAAAACATTAAAATCAAAAGTAACTAGACAACATGCGTCCGGCTTGGCGTCCTTTATACGACTAGTATGTATTAGTATGATTGTTAGTAATTGTAATGACATAAGTAGTAATTACTGGCATGGCAGCGTATACGCAGCTCACGTTTATAATCATTTCCGTCGTGCCTTCACCGTCGTAATAGGGCAGTTGGATATTCTCCTTATCTTTTCTCTGGTGTAGATAGGTCTGTATCAATCTTTGACACTGCTATAGATATGAAATCTATACGTTAAGTTCGGTAATTGACGAGTTGCTTTCGACCAATTATTTAAACATAACATACCATCACGCCTGTAATCCCCCAAGGGTTAGGCAGAGGTGTACTAATGTTCACGCACACTTTGCCGGTATGTTTAGAACCCGTGTAATAGGGGGCGAACCTATTGCCACAAACCAGGCACAAATCCAGACTCCGAGCTGCTACAGAGATTTTCATAGAAAAAACTTATTACACTTTGCTCGACCTGGGGATCGAACCCAAGACCTCTAGCATATCTGTCGCGCTTAGGATCACATTCACAATACTAATGAGGCAGTCAGTCATCATCATCATCAACCCATTACATTGTCCCACTGCTGGGCACGGGTCTCCTCTCAGAACGAGAGGGATTAGGCTATAGTCCACCACGCTAGCCTACTGCGGGTTGGCAGACTTCACATGCCGTCAAGAAAGTCTCTCAGGCATGCAGGTTTCCTCACGATGTTTTCCTTCACCGTTTAAGCGCGTGATAATTAATTATTAATACGCACATGACTTCGAAAGTCATCAGAGGCAGTCAGTAATAATAATTAATTTATAATCTATAAATATTGAAGATATTATGTATGTAATAATTAATCTGTATACATAATCATGAGATTATGTACACTACGACCTGATAAAATAATGTTGATATTTAGTAGAATGATATTTTTGTTATCGGCAGATAATAAATACTAATTTACGGATAACATGGCGTTCTAACAATGTTTCTGTTGATTTTATATAACTACTAGCAGTTTCCCGCGGTTTTATCGCATCGCAATCTCGCATCCCAAATGATATGGTCAATAGCGCCACTTACAGTTTGTTCGAAATAAGTAAGCCGATCGGAAGTTGTCTGCAAGTGATTTAGAAGTGGTAAATTTTAATAGAAAGAGTCGGTGTAAAGATAATTACAGTCGTATATGTTTCACATTTCTAATTATTTTGTTCTCTAATTTCGATATTTATGTATTAAAACACTTAAGTAAACGATTTTATCACCGCGGTAGTTCGGAACGGCTAACTTCCGACAGGCTTTGTTATTTCGAACAAACTGTACCGGGGCAATTATAGCTGATCACCAACGTGATAATCACGGGGTAAGTAGGTAAAAATAAATACCAGTAAAAGCGTTTGCTTAGCGTTATAGAGTAAAACAATGAGACTGAATTCTAATTCTGATCTGAAATTCTGACTTCTAATTGCAAATAGATTGTGATACCAATTACAAAACTTAAAAATAAAACAGAAATCGCCCTATTGTTGAGAAATAAATTTGCAACAAATCTGTTTTAGCAAATTAATTGCTGAAGAAGTCTTGTTGGACTACCTACAAAATTACGGTTTCTAAGGCTATATTATGATCATAAATAAAGCAGAAGCTTCTGATTTGATAAGACTACCAAAATCAGGTTTTTAGGAACTAATTAGCTTCATACAGTCAGAGATTTATTTTATTGTATTTAATCCTGCTGACTTTAACGTTTAACAGACCTCTTAAAGACACGAAGAGCTCTTTATATGCCAAGAATACTCACCCATCCAGTGACTGACCGCGGCAAGCGCTGCAGAACCTCGCAGACTGATATTGATTTGCGCAGCAATTATACCTACTTGGTCAGCCTTTCATTGATAAATCTTACCTTACTTGTTGTATAAATTTATTTATATTAAACATATAAGTACATCGCCTACAGGTGATGTGTTTGTGTAAACCGAACAGAACTAATATTAATTATAATTATTTAGAATAATAATTATATTATTAATTATGACATTAATAATGTTCATATCGACATCTAACGCTCGGATTAAACGTACAGCCGTAATACGTTACATATCATGTAATATACGACGTTGATTATGATATGTAGCCAATTAGTACAAGTTGATATACGCTATACACTATACAGGGAAAACAAGAGATCTGCGTAAATATGTAATTGTATAACATGAATGTAACTACTTCATTAGTCTACTAGTTTAGTACTAGTCTTGGGTTCGATTCCCAGGTCGAGCAGTATTGTTGGGTTTTTCTAGGAAATTCTTAGTAGCAGCTCAGAGTTTGAACATGTGCCCGGTGAATGGTAATAGACTCGCCACCTTTTAAATAGGACCTAAACATATCGGCGAACTGTGGGTGTACATTGCGTATACCTCTGCCTAATCCTTGGTATATATAACGCAAATGCATCATAATTAAGATGCTTAATATTAGTTTGACATGAATTTATGCATTTTCTGCTGCAATATTTCGATAATTAATATTGTACATAACTCTGTCTATTTGTGTGTTACCTTTTTCCGCCGGAACTTCTGTACTTATAGGTAGCTGTCGATAAAATTTGTAAGGAAGATAGATTGCATTAGTTTAGTCTCAAAAGTTCCTTCAAGATGCAAGTGAAGCTTAAGTCAGCACATATATATAAAATAGCAGTAAATCAGACTGCCTCGTTAGTCTAGTGGTCCCAATCGCGACTGCTACGCTGGAGGTCTTGGGTTCGATCCCCAGATCGAGCAAAGTGTTATTGGGTTTTTCTATGAAATTCTCAGTAGCAGCTCGGAGTCTGGATTTGTGCCCGGTGAATGGCAATAGGCTCGCCCCCTATTACATGGGACCTAATAAACATACCGGCGAACTGTGGGTGTACATAAAGTACACCTCTGCCTAACCCTTCGGGGAATACAGGCGTGATGGTATGTATAACGTGAATGCTTTATAGTACTTAGTTGTACATGAAGTTATGCATTTTCTGCTGCAATATTTCGTTAGTTAATATTGTAATATAAACGCGATATAACATAACTCTGTCTATTTGTCTGTTACCTTCTTCCGCCGGAACTTCTGTTCATATAACTATCGATAAAAATTGTAAAGAAGATAGATTGCATAAGTTTAGTCTCAAAACTTGCGAGAAAAAGATACGAGTGAAGCTTAAGTCAGCACATCTATATTAAATAGCGCTAAGTAAGAATTATGACAGTTTTTTATGTTTTTTATATGATAACAACACGATGAAACCTAGGATTTCCAGAAAACTTAATCAAATGTTAATTAAGCGGGCTACGCTGACGCGTTTACCTTAAATATACATTATCACTATAAAAATAAAATGTGACCTATTTTCAGCTTTCATAATAACAGTGTCTGAATAATTAATATCGGGGTTAATGCTATGAATTTTTAATTTGGCAGGGGAACGGGAGCTTTTAAAACAAGCTACAGGGGTGGTTTAAGGTGGAGTCCACCTGTGACCGCAGGAAATGAAAAGAAATGTTAGGAAAAATTACAGAAGAGTAACCATCATCATATAAAAAATAAATAAAGGCATCTTACTGGTTTCTAACACTTACGCGAATATTAGACATTGAAATTAAACTAATTTTTACGGATTTTATCGCGTTATATTGATTATTTTAAATTCCCGACGTTTCGGATCCTTTACAGCATCCATGGTCACGGGTGGACTGAGGTGTTGGTCGTCCTAATGTCAAAATTATCAACAGCTACCCTACATTTTGTTGATTATTATTTATGCCGGTCACGCAGAATGAGCTCACCGTATCCTTAGGTCTCGCAGTCTTGTGCTTAGATTTAATGGAATCTATGATGGGGTTCCATAAAATCCGTAAAAATTAGTTTAATTTCAATAAAGGCATCTCCTGAAATAAGGCACAGGTCCTGTGTGATTGTCAGACATAAAGTATGTACGGTGGCCACATCAAGTTACCAAAAAATGGCAAATTTTCTCAGTTGATTTTGAACTTTATCTTCAACACTTTAAGGTTTAAAATATTTGGAGAAATTTGACAGTTTTGAATACCTTGACCTGCTGGCGACTGTACACTCAGATTTAAAATAATGTGGATTACGAAAATTTATTATTTTTTCTTGAGTAGGAGTGGAACCCATGCTACCCGATGCACCGTTAGTGACGAAGTGACAGGATGACCTGAATGCCTTTCTTGGGAATTGGAAAGAAGTGGCCAACACCGAGAAAAGTGACTGTACTATAATTTGTGAAACAGGCAATTAGTACTTATATCTGTAAAATTTTGCTTAATCTGTTAAAGTATTTTTCTATACTTAGATTAAAAGCATGACTTCTATTTAAGTGCTAAATTAGATACTTACATACTTGGATACTAATTTGGAAGTTAACACCCTGGATCAGATGATTATCGAATTATTGAAAACAAAAAAAAAAAACAAACTCGGGTCTTCCCTGATGGCTATAATCTGTATATCTGGGTGTCTTTAAATCACGAGTGAATCGGTTTCGCCTAGGCAAGCGCGCTCCATCGTAGATCGCAGTATCGCTTAACATCAGGCGAACTGGCGGTCAAGCGAAGTACTATCATGAAAAAAAAAACTCCACTATTGTGAGACTGGTAGTCGACCTTATTATTGTTGAGGAAAGAAATTTTACAATATTGGACAAAATTAACCCATAATTTTGTCCAATATTATAAAATTTCGCTACTTGAATTACTTTGAAAATTAACTCTAAACATCACCTCCTCTTCAAATAACTGTATACTTTCAAGAAAAATCCTTTTGAAACGTATTTCAAAGTCTAATTTTACAAATAGGGCTGCGTTTTTATAGTATGTCGGAAAGCGTGCGCCCTAACACAATGTTAGCGTTCCAAAGGTGTCACAAAGGGGTTCTGTTATCCCGTCCCCACAGAAAGGACTCCGGCTTAGCACTCGAGGTGTTCCGGGAACGACGTCAGAGGCAAGGAATGCATGGAAATCACGTTACACTGACGAAGTTAGTGGTCATGTTCGATGCTATTTGTATTACAAAACACCTCTATGTTCCCCAAGGGGTTTGAAATAGCCGTATTGATATATATACAATCAGAGTTTTATCAATTCAACGTCTCAAGAAATGGCGGCCTTTTTACCATTAACCATTAAGTTTGATAGAAAACAATCATTACACTAGGAATTCAGTGCAGGGGCCGTATTACCACGTATTAATGCCATCATTTTTACGTTGTGAAAGAGGGACGCTATTTAACCTGTAGAGCGGCATCCCTCTCTCACAACCTAAAAATTATGGCATTAATACGTGGTAATACGGCTCCTGGACAACTCGCTTAGCAGCCGCCATTCAATATTTTCAATTTACCTACCTTTAAAATTATTATCAAAACTAGTTGCCGAAATTGACAAAAATAAAGTTATGCGTTTAAGTAATAATGTTTTCAAGAATACATGGTTATAATTTAAGCCTTAACACTTTAGCGAATAATATACCTAATGGTTAATCTTATTTTGTATACTAATTAATTATCACGCGCTTAAAGGATTAAGGAAAACATCTTGTGAGAAAACCTCGCATGGCTGTGAGATTTCTTGTCGGCATGTGAAGTCTGCCAACCTACAGTAGGCTAGTGAGGTGGACTATAGCCTAAACCCTCCCGTGCCCAGCAGTGGGGCTATGTAAGGTTAATGATGATGTATGTTGTATATAACAATAAAATTGTAAGATTATCAGGTTTAAACTCATCCAAATAATACTTAAATTCACATTTAAATCTCCGTTTAGCACATAAGATTCAAACGACTGTATAAGATATCTCATTTCCATGGCGGGCATCTCTCGGCCGCTCTGATTGATGATCGCCAGGCCCTCCCAGAATCCTCAGCATTCATAGCTGGATCATAAATTAAGTGCACTCTCATTTGGCGGTACAATAAACGTTGGGAGTTCAATAGCAATTGTTCTCTGGAGGCCGGTGCCCCCCCCCCTTCCTCTTTTTGTTGGCGAATTTAATAAACCTGGCCATTTGTTCGGTTTGTATGGCCGAGGGTAATCAAAGTTTTAACTTTTTTTGTTTATTTTCTGTTCAAGTTTCAGGTGTTCACGGTATAATTTTTAACTACGTTAGTCCTGATTTTATTTGGGTATTTGTGAATGCAAATGAAGCTGTGTGAATGCTGTGAGTATGTTTTATTTATATTCGCGTCAGTTTTACTGCTCTATAGTATCAACATTTTTATTAAAATATCTACTACGATGATTGCTTAATAAACAAATATAAATACAAAAGAATCAGGCGAATGAACCAAGAATAAGATATAAGACCAGGAATAAAACGTGTTGAAGAAAATTATGCAAAAGGTTCAAAGCTCTATAGATTAGATAGTCTTTCAAAAAAGTAAAAAGTCTCACAAAGTTTATCTCTGGCGGAGATTCGTATCTTTATCCTGTGCTCCAAACTGTTCTAGCTCGTTGAATCGCTAACTTCGTCTTGAAACTTCCATATTTTCGCTGTCCACGACAATCATAATTCTTGGGAGTCTTCTTTCAGTATTTTCTTACAGTTTGTATCAAAATTTCAAACACAAATTTTGCAATTTGTATGCTGATTCTTTTTATGAAACTGTGAAGTGGGGACCATGACTTGCGGGTCACAAGACGACCGGGAGGCGTGATTTTAAACTCGAGCGGACGAAAGTTGCGGGGAATGTGCGCGTTGATTTACCATCACTGTGTTAATAAAATATTAAGCAATACGTTGTCTAGAACCAACTAATCGAAATGACTATATGATATGTTTGACTTCTTCCAAGCTGTCCAAGCTGGTAATGTAGCCCCGGCAGTGAAAAGTGCAGTGATAGACTTGTGACTGCCTGACCATAGGACTGCCAAGTCAAAGGTCGCGAGTTCAAATCCAAGACACGCACCTGTATCTTTTCGAAATCATGTAGGTATTAAATAATTAATTATCACGCGCTTAAACTGTGAACGAAAACGTCGTGAGGAAACCTGCATGCCTAAGAGATTTTCTTGACAGCATGTGAAGTCTACCAACCCGCAGTAGGCTAGCTTGGTGGACTATAGCCTGACAGGAGACCCGTGCCCAGCAGTGGGACAATATACTGGGTTGATGACGATGAGTAAAAAATTTGGTGTTGTAACTGTGTCAAGACTAATCTATGTAATGTAATGTACATAATCACAATACTCATTTTCAATTCAACTAAACAATTACTTACTCAAAACCGCCTCCACAGTAGGTACCCGCACAGCCTCTGGGTGAACCGAGTCGTCAAAAGTTTCATTCTCTAATGTTTATGGGACTTTTATTCAGACTTTTCCTCCTATTTTTTTCTTCACAATAATTTGGCGAGATCCAACGTCAAGATTGCCAAGTTTCCTAACGTTGCCCCGTAATTTTTAACCCAATTTTATCGCGACCTTTCAGGCGATTTATCAAAATCTGTAGAATGTTTTATCCTAACGAAACTTCGAAGCCTGATAATAAGGGCAGGCAAAAAGGTGAGCGTTCCGAAAATACCGTACAATAAAGATCAACATAATTTTGTTGATGATGGAGCTCTTGTAATTTTTTAACTTGTGGCAGAGGCATTAAAACTTTTACTTAGGGTTAGCGTCAATGGTTTTGCCCAGTCACCTCTGAGCCGCGATCGGGCGATAACACTCCGCTTTGAAATTAATTAACTTCTAAATTATCGCCTCCATCTAACGCGTGTAAAAGAAATGTATTATTATTATAAAATGCGTTTAATTACTTTTGGATACACATTTTGTAGTCATAATCATAGTTGCTCATTAATCTACATGCGATTGATTCTTCTAAAGATAGCTATTGGTTTAACACGAAACCTTTTAATGACGTATCATTTTTCCGTTTTGCAATAAAATCTAAGTGTACTGGATGCGAGTCTGTTATTAAATACTCGCCTTGATCCAAATTAGAAAATTATAGAATATCCGTTAAGCCTATATTACCTACCTACCTCGCCTACTAAGATTTTCGTCTGTTCTAGTAATCATTATAAATTTGGTGATTGCTATTTTAGTATTGACTAATATATTGTACGAGTACTATATTCAGAATAATTAATAAAAACAGATTTCAGGAAAAAAATGGTCTTTATTAAAACCTCTTTTCATAGATGATAATATCATCAGAGTTCACAGATATCCACGACAATCTAATATTTACATTATTATAGAAACTAATAGTAATTATATACACAGTTATCCATACGATTTTTCTTTCACAAGTTGATTTTGAGATATCTATGTTGGTATATATGTACATAATTATTAATAACAAGTCTTTACAAAATCCCTAAAAGTATTTAAGTTCAAAACTCAAATATTGATTCCATTAAATATTTAACTATCAATAATATAGAAACAATGTGTTAACAGAGGTATCTAAACACTGAAGTAGACTATATAAAATTCAAGATAAACAATAACAAAGATAACATAAATGGAAATTGCACTAAACCATTACATTGGTCAGGAGGTAGATACACAGAATACAAATTTATCGGCACAAACGTGCAAATTTCGCAAAACACGAATTGATTGCGCGATGACTTTGTGAAAGCAGCTCGTAGGGGCTGTTTAAGCCGGCGGTGTATTCCAGCACTGGAGAGAACCCTTTGAACCGCGTACACACGGGTACATACTCGTATAACATGTAATAGGTATATATGGAGGGGCACTGCTCACCGATGCAGTCGGCCAGTGAAGCGCAGCACTCCATTCAGTCGTGACTATCTTATACCTAGATACGTCACAGCAATCTAACGCTCACAATAAACACTTGTAAACCTTTGATTTCATCTTTAATAACATCCATTGGAAATTGGTTTAGTCTCAACATTACTACTACACTCACAATTATTAGTTTTGTTCTCACAATCCACATTACATTTGCCGCTATTTTTGGTCTGCAATTTTCATCATAGACATTTACACAAGTTACTTAGCACTGAATTGTCAAATCCAATTTAAAGCCTTCTTCTGTTGTTTCATTTTATGCATCTATACTGATTTTCTGAACAGTCGCATACATTACATCATCCGAGGTGGTTTTGATAGCAGTCATCTATTCAAGGAGTTCTTTTATATATATTTTTAGCTTTTGCAATTCCAGTTTAAAAGTCATCTACACAGATATCTCTTGGATCTGGACGCGTTTTTTTGGAGGCGCTACGCCGGTGCTGCTCGGCCTCTCTTTGAGTTCTGACTCGCTGCTGCGCTGTGGGAATCGACAGATATGTTAGTAGATGTCTAAATTTTAATCAAAGGAGAAATAAATAAAACTATAATCCAACGAGTCAGCCGTTAATTTAAGTAAGGATAAAAACATTAATCTTAATTGAATTCTTTACACATGGTTTTTATGCGCTAAATATATGCGCTTTTTATTATGGATATTTCAAATCTTTAAAAACATTTCTTCTTTTTATAGGTGTTTTGTTTTTATTGATATCGTTAACTTTATTAAATTGATTCCAAAATATAATTAATCCAAACGATATTGTTACCTTAAGCGTACTTTTGCGTGGCGAGGTGATTGATGCAGGCTCGTTGCTCAAGGAAGCACCACCACGACTGCTGCAGCTACCTGTGAGGTTAAGCAGCAACGATGAAAGATAATTCAATTAAAAAATAAAATCGATATACTTATAAATCGCATGAAGCACCTTCCAGGTTACGTACTATATGTATACGGGGACGAGCCTATTGCCAAATCCAAACCCCGAGCTGCTACTGAGAATTTGATAAAACCCAATAACACTTTGTTCGACCTGGTAATCCAATCAATGGACCTCTAGCGTCGCAGTCGCGATTAGAACTATCAGACAGACTATGGCAGTTTATAGTATCTTAAATATATCGACAACAATGCATGGTAATGTTGGTAGTGATTAATTCAAAATCAAATTAAGGAAGTACGTAGATACTTAGTTTTGTAACATTGTAGAACTAAAGTAAGAAAGACCAACATAAAGTTCTAGCATAAAGTTAAGAACTAATACATTCAAGACACATAAAACTAGAATAGACTATCAAAGATAGACACACTACGCTGACATTTCGAAAAGAAATAAACATTCCGAATTTTAATATTTGAGATGCATAAAATATTCGGGTTTCTAGTAGCTTTTGAATCGGGAAGTGCATTGGAACGAATGCAACCTCACATCGTGTGCCTCAAATAAATCGTCAGGAATGTCTATAATAAATTTTACAGTTGTCACCGCGTTCGTAGATACGGCCATCTTGCTGGTTTTTGACCTCCGACTATAACTTATTCAAGCGAGGAATAGAACAATATAAAAGGATTTCTTCCAAAAGTGATTAAATTAATAATTTATTCGCTTGCTTCCGAAAGTAAACTGTCTTGTTTTCAATTGTATAAACATGTTTTAAAGCCTAGATATGACGAACTTTCGTCCATGATTTCTATAACTATCCCCACAATTACGGATTTAAATGACCACTGCCAACGTTACTCCATTTCCTATCATCATAATTCTGGCAGCAGTTCAAATACTCCGTGAGTTATCACCAGTCCCTACCATGAATAACAAACTCACTCTCCTAGAACGGACATAACTCTCCTAATTTACAACCATGGAGCGGCGGTGGTTAAGTGAGAATCGTGTTTGTGGTTTATGGTACGGCCCGGGTTCCCAAGTGGTCGCTCATAAAAATGGGTTTTAGATATGATGTCTTTTTTGCCTGTATGTAAGTAATGTGTTTGCTTTGCTCTTGTAAGAATATAAAAGAGATATTACGTGTACTTATTTTTTTGGGTGGGTGGAAAACGTTTTAATTGATAAAAATCGCACGCTCCTTTACTAAATATGATTATTTTAATGAGTTCAAGGAACAATTATAATACTTAATGGTATATAAACTGCTCAATGGTTTTAATCTCCTAGTAAAAGTTGACGAAACGTAACTGAAAGACGCGTAGTACGGCAAAAAAAAAATTCATTGTTTTTTTATTTTTTATTTTTATTAAAAATAAGCTTACTAGCAATGTGGGTCACACATTACTAGTATTCTTGTTAACCCCTCGTGCTAAGCTAAATGCTTGTGTTACGAGTGGGTTCACGTCGGTAGTGCAGTGGGTGGGGTTCGAACCGGCAACCACATGATCGCAAGTCCGATGCCCTAGCCACCGCTACCGCCGCTTCAATATTGTATTGTTTTACTTTTCATACCTTCTCTTCTTGGACGTCGGTGGGAATTTCTTCGTCGACCCCTCTGGAGATAGATTCCAGCGAAAACCAGCACATTTAGCGCCAGCAAGAAGCATCCAGCGCCGACCGTCACACCCAGCGCCACCGTGTAGCTAACACAAAGAACAACGGTCTTAGGTTTTTTTTTTAAATGTGTGTGCTCTTGACCTCAACGTAGCCGCCGAGGCAAAGATGAGGTCAACGGTGGAGCGAGCACACTCTAAAGATGCCTGCTCATCCAACTTTTAAAGATATTTGGATTAAATACACTCGGAAACACTGACGCAGGAAGGGAGTTCCACTCCTTGGCCAGAATAATACCAAATAAGAGATAGTCAATTAAATTTAAACAATCGAAGAAGACTGTGTAAAATTACGCGTCATGTCATTATTTTTTTAATTTTATTGTTAAAAAAGCGAGACGAAATGTTGAGGGCGCTTCAAAAATTTCAAATTATCCTCAAGAGCTTCAAGGGTGATGCATAAATTTGGTTACATCAGCCTAAAATGACAATTTTGTCTGAAAAAATATGAATATCTCGTCGCATCTGTTTGAAATATTACTATCATTATTTCCGGAGTGACGCGAAGTCCGGTTAATTCAGTCCGAAGTTCGGCGCCATCCATTACCATTATCAGCAGTATCCAGTTGTCTGGAGAGAAAAAATGCTCCCCTTGAGAAATGGGTCGGCATTAAGACATTATACGCGAGACAAAAGGGACAGAATTCAGGAAGGTAAACAGGTAAGTAAACACATTAGCGAGATTACGAGTCTCGCTACAAAATGCTCCGATCAATCTTGTTTAGAGTGTGTTCTAGCCGAGGTTCAGGTGACGTGCAGCCACCCGGCCGAGCATCGCCTCGGGAATTTACATGTTATGAAAATTTAACAATGTTACCAAGAAACACTTTATGTATTTTGATCATTATCCTGTTCCGTTTTGTTGTTCTGTTTAACAAATTGAGTGGAAGCTTATCGAGAAGGTTGTTAACTATTACAAACATAAACATTTTCAGTAACAAGGTAAACTTGATAGGTTAGCAGTAACAGACGGTCATCGCATTAACATGAATACACATTGTTATGTCGTTTGCAGATACAATCCCAATATAAAGTTTGGACACTAGACCGAACTTTGCCAAAACATTCTCCGATGAGAATGGCTGCTGTTTTCCAACTAACTTCTGCAATGATAAAAACATGTACACACGAAAAGCAGAATGTCTCTGTGGAACTTTGAGAAAGTTCGAGTCTTATTCCAAGTTTGGTGTCTAAAGAAAAACTTGAGAGCAGAACTAGCAAAGACGACTTCAGAAATGGATCAACATCTTAATGACAACGAACACTCGTGTTTCAGTACTGTTGGTAGTATACACGGCCGTGACGCGGATAGGGACTCTTGTTTTGTTTGGCAAGTCGGTACCCCAGAGATCGGCGCCTCCCTTCAACGCAAGAAATTCTTTTTTCGCCACTTGTTTATCTTATTACGGGAAATGTTGTTACGTACGTTATTTCTGCAGCTTTCAGAATTCTTTCAATGGCGCTCCTTTCATTTTTTCCTATAAAAGCTTTACAAAGATACAGAATGTTGTCTTCTAATTGGACGTGAGTTTGCAGCGTATAGGCATTATACTATTAGAAAAGAAAGAAAGAAAGAAAAATGATTTATTCAGCACAATCAGTTATGTAATTACATATATGTATAAAAGTTACTATATTATATGTCTGACAATTGCGCTGAAACGGTGCTGGTTCAGCATATGCCAGACGGAATGCCTGGCGCTGGTTTTCAACCAGACCCTAGTGGCTCACGGATGGTAAGCCAGTTCAAGAAAATAAATAAACAAGAGTACTTAAATAAAAATCATAAGAAGTACATTATAAATATATAAAGAAAAATATAGTATAATATAATAAAAATGTAACAAAATAAATAAATACAAAACAATAATGAGTAAAACTTATTATTTAGTAGTGTGCGACGTGACGTAATGTGCGCAGCCGTGCGCTGGCTTTTTTTTGTTGGGGTTCTTAGAAACTGATACCTACTATGTAGATGACGAGGAGACGCGAGGCCGCGAGGCGACACCGACATGGTGGAATAAATGCCATAGCCAAACGCTGAGAGGCAGCGACCACAGCGCACGTCGCATCATAGATTCGTCGCATTATCTCGTTAATTATTTTTGTGTGTTTATAAACAGTGTTTTGTCCAGTCGATTAGTGGTAAAAATGGAGCCATATTTTCTGTTGACACTTTTATGTGTTAATGATCAAAAGAAGAGAATAAAAATTAGAAAAACAAAGGATATTTGGTATGTAACCAGTTTTACAAATTACATAAAGTTTTTATAAAGTACCTACTTGTTAAATTATATCTTGCGCGTCATAATTCTTACAGAAGGTAGGTATCCGATATTACTACGGACTTTACTATACTATACTTTTTTTTATTTTTTTAGGTTTCCAAAAGGGGCACTACCCTACATGAGTAAGGTACCCATATTTGTCTCGGGATCCTACATCTAAGTCGGAAGCGAGCGGCTTCATCACCCGTAGGGAGAACCCAGCAGGTGTGTATGTAATACCTACCTAAAATTTGTATAGTTATATTACAGTTTGAATGGGCAGTATCTGAATATATTATAATATGCATACACATTTTAAGGTCTCTCATGAAGCCAACACGATCCGATGAGTATCAGAACCGAGACATGAGATGTGTCCTGCCTTACTACCGACTAGTGCGAGCGTCTAGGTTTATCCCGCTTAATATGAAATTCGCATACGATCGTAGAATGGCTATTAATTGACTTAAACGGTTCCACCTGTATATCCCTTACTCTAAGGTCTGCGCATATTAAGTCAATCAAAGATTCACTGGTCTCAGTGAAATGAGTAGGAGATGTAACCATCTGTGTCAAGTTGAGGCAGTCAAGAAACTCGCTTACTTTTTGGGTTTTTCTCTCACCAGTTTTCAGAAAATTAACATTAAAATCGCCAAGTAACAAACAATGATCTATTTGTCCCAGGGCTGTTATGGTATCAGTCAGAGCGTCAAGAAAGAGATCTAAATCGAGCCAAGGCGGGCGATACGCCGTTCCGATTGCAATTTTTTTCCCACAAAGCGTTAGTGTAAGCCACATTTGCTCGACTGATTCGAACCGTGGATCAACGGAGACCGCCATCGTGCGCGCACGCAGTCCGCGCCTAATGTAAAAACCCACACCCCCACCACGGCCCGAGCAAACGCTCACCGGCCGCGGCGCGTGGCGTAGGCTGTATCCAGGCACCATCGGCGCGCGCCCCTCCTCTCCTGCACGTAACCAAGTTTCATTTATGGCTAGTACGTCGAAGCAGTGCCGTTCTACGACAGCGATAAGGTCATCGTGATTTGTACCGAGCGAACCTGCGTTAAGCAGCCCAACTTTTAAATTCTTGTTACTCGGAGTCATATCTAACGTGTATTATGTGTATACAATATGTGCAATATTCATAATAATGTAACGTGTCGTAATATTCTGTAAATACGAGTATAGCAGGTGGGAAATAAATACATTGATATATTAATACTATGAAAAATAAATAGTAAAAGTAAGGAACTGGCTTATCAACCATTAATTTGAATGACGCTGTTGTGAAGCACACATAAATTAAACAATTATTAGATGAGACAAAAAATAAATGATCAACCAAAAAGCAATAACATTTCGCAGAACTGGGTAGGATCAGAGAACACATGAAATGTTTACAAGATAACATGCTAATGACGTTTATTATTTCAGTTTTAGCTTTGAAGTGAAATAACCTAATTAGGCGTATTATTATTGAGTTTTTGTTCCATTGCTGGTCCTGGACCAAGGATGCGATCAATATCCGACTCACAGCGAATATAAAAGGCCTTGTCCCCGGGTTTGTTACGCGCGAGGATGCGGCCATGCTTAAACCATATGAACTGCCATCCGCGGAGGCGTGCGGCGTCTCGCGCCTCGCGAAACAACCGACGATTCAACTTGGTGAGGCGTTCATTAACATAGTAGCGGCGCGGGGTGCCAGGCAGGTTGAGGTCGGATGATGTCGCACCGCGTCGAACTCGAGCGCCACTCAGCAACTGGTCACGCAGGTCACGACGCGCCAGGCGCACAATGAGAGGGCGCGGGCGGTGCTCCGGGCCGGCGGCATCCGTCGCCACTACACGTCGGGGTCCCAGGCGCTCGGCACTGACAATGTCCCGGGCTTCAATTGTCACGCTCAGCTTTGCCGCAATCTGCATAACCACATGAACTGGGTTCTCTCCACTTCCCTCGACCAAGTTAGCGATCTCAAGGTCATTCGCCATTAACTCCTGATCCCGATCATTAAGCTCTTGTTTAAGCTGGGTGATGACGTCACCCACCTCCGCTGAACATGGAGGCTGTTTTGCCTCCAAGACCCTCACTCTTTCCTCCATGTTATCCACTTTGCAGTGGTAGGATTTGAGGGAGGATATTATGTGTGATACCGTGTGGTATATAGTGATGTTTATCTGAACTGCAATTACACTTGTTTAGAGCTGTTGATATTTCTGGTAAACCATTCCATTTGGCCGGTGAGCTGAACTAATAACAAGCTGTAGCTAATCCATAATTCAACAAATAAACGTACAACTTTGGATTGAAACGGGAGTCGTATACAAAACATTATACAACATAATATTCAGCGAACTAATTCCTAAAACAACTATTTTAGTACAATGCCAGCAAAACAAGCTTGAAATGTCCAGTTTATCTAGATTGCTTTACAGTTAGAATAGAATATTTCTTGTTTTAATGCTAGAGATTACAAATGTTATTTACCTATAATACTGGGAGTCCAGATTAGTTAAGGAGTCTTCTTTGGGCGAAGGTTGTGGCGCTGGGAGGGCGGAGAGTGCGGGTCGTGGAGAGGGAGACGGTTCACACTCCTCAACTTCAGAGGAGTCTTCCTCTACTTCTGTAGTGTCCTCTTCATCATCTAGAGCTGCTGTAGTTGTGTAGAGTTCCGGGAATATCTCACCTAAGACAAATACAGAATTTTAAAATGTAACATTATCCCAGCGAGCAGGTCCGCTATGATATCAACGCTTTCTTAACCGCAATTTGATCTGCTTGGTTTTGATTACATCTATAATAATACACACAGCATAGCTAGCATTTCTTAGAAGACCTATTACATTACTGAGACCTAATTGTTAAAATGCCTCTTGACTGCATATAATGAAGCTAATTAACCTCATTAGCACTGGTATTTAATATCAGGTTTATACCAAAGTAATTCTGCGGTGTCAGGCTTTAAGTCTAGACTCAAAAATCTCGACTTCACTAAAATATCGTATTCATTAAATTAAGTGCCTTTAACAGTGAAGTTTGTTTGGAATTTTAATAAGCTCATTTTGTTTAATAAACTTCGTTTATTTAGTTGTACCCGACACTTGAATTTCAGGAATGTTTCGATAAGTAAGATTCGTTGCGAATACCAAATTTTGTATAAGGTATGTTCGAGTATTTTATTTAATAAAGCGTCTGTTTTTTGCTAAATCTGATTGTATATTTTTACTATCATGCCTGTACTTCGAAGGGTTAGGTATACTTGCGGTCACCTACAGATTTTTAGGTACCATGTATCTCAGTTAGAGCCATTACAATTTCTTAAAACTAGCTTCGTAAACCTGTGTTTAAAATTTTACCATTTAACCCTTATAAGTCAATATTTTGGACAAAATGCTAAACTTATTGTTTGAGTTTTATGAGACCGGTACGACAGGGCGTCAATGGATTTAAACAGTTATTATAGGATTTGCTAAGCCTTTAATAACCTTTTATAATATCTACAGTTGTACATTGTTATGTACTTAGGTGCCTATATATTGATAAGATTGTACCCAAATCACACAAGATATGATATCCACATGAAATTTCAATACATTACGAATTCAATAGCAGCAACAGCTCTCGATCGCAGCACATCTGCACAAGAAACCGATCCCTGAAGTTATCAAAGGTTGGTAATGAATGGTCCAGGCGTCACAAAGGCGCAAGTTGTGCCTACCCGCACAAAGAGCGATTGTGATGCCGCACCTCCCTTTGTTGCCGCTAGGGATGTACCGGAAGGTATAAGCACTGGTTATACTGATTGTTTTTTAAACGAAACTTGTGAACTGTTTGGAGTATCAAAAGAAAAAGTCGAATAACCAAAATAGACCAAGGATAATTAAGAAATCTGTGCAGCTGACAAGTTGAGAATAACTTTTTAACCTTAGGTATTTACTTTGATTGAAATCTACAACTGTTATTTTCAGCCGGAGATTATTTTGGTAAAGTTAAATGGGACAATTTGAACAAGAATAGTATTATAAAAGAATTTATTAATATTTACTTTTCTTACAAAGATATACCTACTTAGGATGGATAAGTTAACAGATATTGATTTTTCTATTCATTCTTTCTAATATTTTTTTTAGTTTATAATTAAATTTAATTTAGGCCAAAGATCTAGTGGTCGTTAAGTTTCATTCCTGTGTGGAACAAATTGTTATTGAGGCTTCCTGAGAACATTTTGGCGACATTTGTCCATCGCAATGGTTGTCTGTAAGGGATTGAGTTTAGCAAGAAGACCGCCAATTGTATGACTCCTTATGTTACATTTGTTTTATGTTTCTTTTGGTGAACAATAAATATTAATCTACCTCAGTGTTATCTACTATAAGATCTAAGAGACTAGTTGACTCATCGCGTGACCAGAGGGCTGGTTTATTATGCCAAAGAATTAGTATTGCCATTCAACGTGGCAATGCTGCCACTCTTCTGGGCACGTTACCAGGTGACAGCGATGTGGAGGAGTACTTCGACGCCGGGCGTTACAATGTATTATGAATATTATATGTATAGATTATTAGAATAATTCAAATAATTTCGAAGTCTAGACTGCCTCGTTGGTCTAGTGGTTCCAATCGCGACTGCTACCCTAGAGGTCTTGGGTTCGATCCCCAGGTCGAGCAAAGTGTTATTTAGTTTTTCTATGAAATTCTCAGTAGCAGCTCGGAGTCTGGATTTGTGCCCGGTTAATGGCAATAGGCTCGCCCCCTATTACATGGGACCCAAACATACCGGCGAACTGTGGGTGTAAATTAAGTACACCTCTGCCTAACCCTTCGGGGAATACAGGCGTGATGGTATGTATGTATGTAATTTCGAAGTGACTTAGGCGAATATATAAATAAATTCTCATCAATTAAATAAATCTCTAATTTATTTTAAGTATTATTTGTGAGGCCTGCCAGCCCTACGCTACAGCGGTAAACTGGACAAAGAAACCGCAGGGCGCAGGCAAACCAACGGAATCTCAGCTCAGGCTCAGTTATTGACACTTAACATTCTCGTCTATTCTATTCTCACCGAGTAGCCTATCTCTTATGTAGGTATTTTTTTATTGCCATGTTTAGAATCCTTACGTGAGTTAATATGAAATCTAGCACAGTTTTGGTTCTCTATTTTTATGGTAGCTGTAATAATTTTATTTTGTTATTTATAGACGACATAAATAGTGATTTAATATTCTATGGAATCGATTTTATATTTAGAACTCGTAGCGGCTCCTTTGCAATACTTTTATTCACATTTTGTTCTTTCGAAGCGACCCTTTGTAACATGCCAGTTATTTTCTTTTGTTATTATAAAATAGGTATAATAATATTTTCCTATTTAATTTTCCACAGAATATTTCCTATACGTTATATACAACGGTAGTGTATATAACGTATAGGAAATATTCTGCAACGAACAATAAAATCCGAGCTCAAAATACGATTAAATTCTATACGGCGCACCTATTCCACACAACACTGGACAATCTCGCCCGACACGGCGTTAATTTGCGCGCGATGGACACAAAACAAAAGGCGATCGCCGACGAGCCACAATTACCGGCGCGCACGCCACAATGGCGGATAAATTAGCTCCAACAGAACTGAGCTCAACTGACGCGTCGCGGAAATGACGCTATGTATGGAAAAATATCGGGCTTTGTTCCAAATGACATGCCATTCTATGAAGCAGGTTTATTGGAAAACTTGCTACCTACTTCCAGTTCACCCGCTGCAATAAAAATGATCGAACGGCATGTGTGCACTCAAATTGACACGACTCAGGAACGACATAGAACTTTACTAATAACGGTACGTCATGTAGATGAAATTTTAATTTCTTGACCTTTGTCGTGCACGAACTGTGAACATAAATAGGGCCCTCGTATAACTCTCTAAAACAAGAACTACGGAAAACAATTTGAAGCACGCGAACATTAAAGAGCATATCTCACACGCAACTACGTACGAGTTTTATGAGAACAAGTCGCAGTGCGTACGAGTGAACTTGTCCGTGACAAAGGGCCCGCATTGTGCGCCAGCGACCGCGCCATTCTTCCCGTGCCGCTCATTATGAAGGCATTCCAGCCATTCGCGGGACAATTAATAACAGCTCCGACCCACCCCGAATCCCTGATCGATTTATTTTCATTCGTGACACCTTCCACCATTAATCACTTCGCCACCAAATATTTTGGCGACAATTTTTATTTTTATAAATTCAAGCGAGACCTCATTCGCCTAATGGCCCGCCCGCCTAAGTACCGATTATACTGAGTAATGTCTGCAAAATTTTATACAAAAGCGAGGCGGAGCGCTTAACAAATAGTTACGTGTGTCTACTGTCTACACAGAGGCAACTTCTCTCGCTCCAAGATATTTCGTGCATAATTTCTCTTTGACTTTGTGTCTATTATTTAGTATTCCGAGTGTGTTGTGCTTCCAAACTCGAATCCTTTCAGTGACGTATCTTCCAATTAATATAATCTGACGCGCGTTATTAAGTTGGCGGTGTTGATTCCGCTCACGCTCGAGCTATAGTGTTGCTGAACATTTATAATGGAGGAAGGGGGAGCGGTTAATGAGGGCGTTCCGTTTACGCGGCGCGCCAGGAAGTGCCACTAATGGCTCTGGATAATAAGGCATGCTCAATTTAAGCAGTGGTACACGTTACCAATTTGCTTTCCATTAAAGGTGCGCCTACGCTGCGCGGTGATTGGCCAAATTTAGGCGGCTATTCACTAGGAATTTCAGTAAGATTTCAGTCAGGCTCGTCGTAATGGGTATTCCGCCTTGGTTTGTACATTAAAATTAATAGTTTGCATAAATTCAGGTTCGCTGAAAGGATTTTGCAATTACAATTTTCGACAATGCTTTCTGAATTCTCTCGCAAAATTATGTATTTAACTACCTGGTCTGAGAAAAATATTTTACATTCAATCAGTTTTTAGTGTGCTAAACCAAAACCACGTAACTGTTTTACGTGCGTCATCCAACAGCATCACGTACAACCTAACCTAATCTACGCAAACAGTATATTCTAGGTATGTAAATATACCCAAGTTGTAAGGACAGAGACAGTTACTGAGATTAAACCATTTGGGACCAACTGAGACCAGTGCGTTTAGTTTTTTCTTATACACTTTCTTATATCTTCAAAATTATGGGACTCCAGCGAATTTACTTTTAATTATATTCATCCCTTTACTTTTAATTATATTCATGTTATTATTATCTACAGCAAAATATGGAGCGTATAACGAGTAAAACTGACCTGCAAACATATCCGGGTGTATGGATCTGAACTGATGGTGTCGTGGTGCCGCCCCTGGACGATGCAGCTGTGGGATCAGGTGCAACCACAGCGCCATCTTGTGCCCGCGGTAGTGACTCTTCACACGGAGCTTAGTGCCTACAGAAGATACAATTAATATAGCAATTTAAAAAACGTGAGGCGATGATACCAAGTCTTTTACAACTATTTAGTTTTAATCATTTAAAATAATCAGAGAAACAAAATGGATATTGGACAATACTTAATGTTCAAATCAAAATCAAATGTTTTTATTTCAAATAAGCTTTTACAAGCGTTTATGAAACGTTATTGTCTCTAGTTGACGGGTCCAAAAAGTTGATCTTATGGAGAAGAATGAAAGAATGCAAGAAACTTCATGGATACTCCTTTTAAAAGTTGTAACATTTATCTCTGGTACATAATAGTATGGCGATAACAGGATGTGAGGTCATTGGAGGTTAATGTCATAATTAGCCTGAAGTCGGGATCAAAGAGGAGATTTGTTGATTATACATAATCCTAAATATATTTAATTGTTTCGATTGAGTAATTAGTAATGATAGATATACTGATTTTTCAGACTTACGGGAATATTAGAATTGAATTTATTATTTAATAATTCGATATTTTTCAGTAAAATATAAGATCAATAACTAACATAAGGAACCTTCTTATAGGTAGTTTGTTTTAATGTGCACAACTATCTCAATAAACAGTAACCTTGGAAATGTCAAATTGTTTACCGGAATCGAAAGAGCTGACTTAACAGAGGTCACATGAGCAAAACAAAATAGATTACACGAATAATATAAAAATCAATTCACGTTTCAAAACAAAAGTACCTTCCCGAAGAAGGATTAAAAAAGTTGTTAACCCTCACAGTGCGGCTGAGAAGGGAAGAAAACACGCACATTCGTAGGGGAAGCAGATCGTAAAAATAACGAGTTTCGACACAATATGGCCGCCAAACTTTGAATAGGGCTTTATCTGATTAACTTGGTACCGTACGAGATTTTGTTTCCAGATCACTTTAGATGAAAAATTCTCCTGTTATTCTGTTGAGACTTGTTTTGTACGCACGAGTTTACGACTGGCATTATGATGAATTCGATTAACCTGTTTATCAGGCTGTTTTGGCACACGCGGGTTAAGTTGCTGTTGAAATATTATATATATATATAGCACATTACTTAAATTCAAGGATAAATTAATTTGCAATGTCACCAAAAAAACCAAACATAACAAACAATCTTAATTTCCGTAGTTTCTTTATAAGTACGCCAGACTACCTAGGTATCACGTCTCCTTTTCTTACAAGTCCATCCAAAGGTTGTCTGTAAGAGATCGCTGTCAGCGATAAGACTGCCCATTGAACCACTCTTTGTTTTTTTAAATTGTTCTTAGCATTAAGTTTTTTTTTTGGTGTGCAATAAAGAATATTCTATTCTATTCTAATTTTGTAGATAAGTTGGGTCCTCTCTTATAGTGAGAAAGGTTAGTTGGAGGGTTTAATGACCCTGTATGATGTAGTTTATGGGTTGACGATAATAATGAGTAGGTATATAAAAAAAGTTACAATATCTTTAATGAAAAAAAAGTATCAGCTCTGTTTCATTGCAGGACAAGGGCCTCCAAACCTTCCTTCCATTCCTCACAGCTCAACTTTCTTAATGAAGAGTCCAATTCCTCCAATATGTTTCATTACCTATACTTAAATACTGTTGCGTATTCATTTCATATCGGGGCCAACTAGTCACGCCTTCGTGATGCCTCTCCTCAACCCGAGGAGTCGGGTCTCCAGTCTTGGCGAAGGCGGCGAGCAGGGACACCGTCATCTCCGCCACCGCCACGTCACCCCGGGAGTAGTTCCTCGGAGCATACTGCGTTCCTCCAACGAGGGGAAGACCCAGGAAGTACGGAAGGGTCTCACTTGTAACGCTACCTAAACGCTGGATAACAATCATACTGTCAGTCTTAATTTGTGTGAAAAAATTAATTACATTTATTAAAATAAAAAATTTCCTTGTTAGTGTCATCACATCTGAACATTATCCACTTTCTTCTAACAGACGTCGTCGGTTTGGGCATACAATAAAAAATGGAATGCCGAAAACTCGAGTTGGGTCGAGGATTTTAAATTGAAAATTCTTAAATTGCTCTCTTTCGTTCTGTTAAAGCTTTAACAATAGGTGGACTGAACTACTAGGCAAATCATCAGTATGTTTATCATCAGTAATCACTGGGATCGTGAAATTACTAAAATTATTTCCGCCTATGACTTAGCCACGTGGTAATCATTATAACTTTGATTACAACTCCCTTGTGGTTCAAACCACCCATTATTGAAGCTTTTACAGACAGAAAGAGAGCAAACTGGAGGATCTAAAGGGAATTCCGAGAAATTTCGAAATTAAGAGAAATTCTCAAGTGTTTCGTTAATATAATACCTATGATTTTCAATTAAATCTCAAGTGACTTGTTAACATTAAAATTATTTATGTAAATCAGTTAGTTACTACGAAATTATTCATTTAACATTAACGTTATAATTTTAGTCTTATTAACGGAGCTAATTTGTCAAAGAAAGTTGTGACAAATTCCATGATTATGTGGATTGCGAGTAAGTTGATGAGCTCGCACCTTCCTTATTCATTCTTCATACATACATATATACATAACGAGCTGTCACCGCTGGGCTAATTGTAGCTTCGGTAATTAGGATTAATTTGTCAAGATAATACGGAAAACATATAAGATCACGATGAGTAACATAATCTTATCGTTGTTGTGAATTTATGTGATCCACTTTCCAACACAATGAGGTTTCCAAATTATTATTGATGGAGTATGGAAACTTAAGATTCAGATGAAGGAGACAATAATGTAACGTCCTTTAAGGACTTGACGAAAACTCATTTTACAGTATTTATTCAATCCAATTAAAATCTCTTGCAAGTTCAAACTAACCTGAGGATAATCAGCATCCTTGCTCTGATGCGCGAAATGTGCGAAGTACGTTCTTGCTCCTCTTCGCGCATGGAGCTGCGCGACCCTCAGCGCCGGTGCAGTGATGGCGGCGTCACTGAGTGACTCCAACGTCGCGTCGCGGATGTTGATCGGGTGCTGGATCGGCTTCTCCCAGTCCGTGTACTCATTGCGGATGGCCGCGAAGATCTCGTTGCGGTGGAACCGGTATACGTTGCGGACGTAAGTGCGGAGGACGCGGTTCCTGGTTCAGATGTTAGTGCGAGAATTTAGTATAAACATGCATGGCATACGTAACCGAGTCTTGAAATAGAAACTCCTTACCTATGCTCCTCTTCAAATCCATGCCGAATATCTTCTTCACTGAAGAATTGGTAACTTTCAGTTGTGGCCACGACGACAGCAAGGGCGCAGTCTAGGAATGCTTCACTGGCATGCAGTGCTCTGGTTGGGGCCTGGCCTTGCGAAGGGGCGTCCCGAGATATTGGAACTGAGGGCGCCCAACCAGCAAGGAACCTGGCCCGCGGTGCTTCTACCGCTAGCAGAGCCTCCAGTGGACGGGCGCGGATGCATTCTACGAACCTAGGAATGTTCTCTCATGTAATGATTTTTAAGTTAAAGATAATTTTATTGTTTATTATGGAATCCAAAGTACAACAAAGAATTACCAGTTTTCGTCATTGGTGGTTTCTGGTGTACATCGAAGCGCCTGCGCCGTGTGCTCGCGTGAGAGTGCTGCATCGGGTGCAAGCGCCGTTGGGCTGAGCGCTGACCCGCTCAGGAGTAGCACGCGAGACACCAAACCTAAAAGAACAGCATATTTGAATATGGAACTAGTAGATCAGTAAAAAGTCATATAGCTATAAATAACAATAAAAAAAAACCTAGTCTTGCCGAGGGATTAGATTGCTGTATTTATTTTCTAAGCTATAACTAAGTTGTGCAATAATCGTTCCGCAAGGATAAGCAGTGCTTGCAGCGGTCATTATATTGATTAGGGACCATCGTTATTAAATCTCGAGACCCCTCTGTGCTCTGTTTCTCGTCATTTTACGGGATAATATATAGCCTATGTCACTCAGGAATAATGTAGCTTTCTACTGGTGAAAAAATTTTTCTAATCAGTCCAGTACTTTAAGAACCTATTCAATGCAAACAAACAAACAAATAATCAAACCTTTCCTCTTTATAATATTATTATAGTTTAGATGATTCTGGTGTTGATTTCATTTCTTATTTAATATTGCAAAATGTTGTACAACTTGTGCTGCAATTTTTGTATGTCCGTAACGTTGCTATACTAGATGTAACCACTTTCCGAGAAGTACAGTTACAATTTATAAATCCCGATTACGAGCCTCTTTAGGCGCTGTTTAAGAATTAACGTGTGGTTGTTGATGTAGCAGGTCATTTACAAGGGGAAGTACACATTACGCAACAATTTTGGTGAAACTGCTTGGAACTTC